>ML780042.1:0-23749 GCA_009831015.1 Picea engelmannii | reverse complement strand
GAGTCTCCCTCTCATTGGATAAATATTGTATGTCATTATCAAAGTCCTAATCCTTCACAAATGGTTACTTGATTCATTATTTTGATCCCAAGGGACCTCCCATCCTTTTCTCTTGTGTATTCACTCCCATCGACATTGAATCGTGTTATTATAGGAGTGCATGTACCTTGGTTCCCATTTCCATCACTAATGGTGAACCCTGAACTGAACATAGAGAATCATTAGTTCTCTCTAATTCAGTAGGCTCCTTAATGTTCAACATCATATCATTATGGAAACAAGGTGTGTGGGTTGTACATTGCGATGGTTGCAATATTCCAGTTTAGTTGAAGACCACGGGCTTGTATGGCTATCAATGCCCTCAACTAGGATCCCTCTTCAGATGGCTCCCTACAAGTTATAGGGCCCCTCTCAATGAGCAATCCTCTATTGTTACTTTTGTCCCCACGGGTAATGAATGGTTCAACATAAAGGATTTTTAGTACCCACACTATGTTCTATTTTTTGCCACTACTATCTTCATGTAGGTGGATCATAGTGTTCATACATGACCAAAAATTACCATGTATTATATTGAAATTTACTTTGACAATTTCATGAGCATGGGAATGCCCGCCTCTTTTGTATAAGAGATCACCATCACGTGTATGTTTGATTGTTTTTCTAGGTGGGCTTCATCTCTTTTCTGCATGTGATCCTTTCTTCTTGGTCAAATCTCTCCTTCTAGAAATATTTAAAATCACAAGCATCTAGGACAAAAAATGAAGTGTTTTGACTATGGAGGAGCTCCTAACCTACACTTCAAGGGGTAACTCTTATCACCTCATTTTTGCTCATAAGAGACATTCATGAGATTATCAAGAATCATCATCAGTTGATAAGAATAAAACATAATAACACTATCTCTTGGCTACTTTACATCACCTCAAAGATCAAGAAATAAACCTTTGAAATTGGGTTTTTATACACTTCCATAGCCTACCTTCACTAACACCCATGAGACATGCATGGGGTATCCTTTGAAACCTCCAGAACTCTAATCACATGAGCGAAGTTGACCTCTTCGATGCATTTAAGGTGGTAGGATTGACTCATGTGGCTCTATGTTGATGTATAGGAGGTATTCAAACTCTCATCCCATTAATGAAGAGTAATTTGTTACTTTAAGCCCCCCAAAGTCTCTTTCGAGCATTGGAAACCCATTTGAATGAAGATAGTTTACACTGAAGCTAGTTCTTCATGGAGTTGAGAATTTTCCTATAAATGAAAACCATCAGGTAGCATTTGAATAAGAGAATAATTGCAAGGATATGTGGAGGAATGAGATTGGAAATAAGTTATCTTTCTCTCTCATCTCTACCATTTGTTGGCCTTATGTTTTTTTGTGTTCTTTTCTCAAAGAACAAATACTTCTTCATTTACCATTTTTAGATATGAATTTCAAGAAGCAAAAGGACCCATCCCAAGAAAAGTTTTGGAGCCCATTTGCATCCAATCATTTTCACTGGGTGTTGTTACTCATTTATTCTTTCCCATTGGACTAATATATAAGTATTGTTGTTTCCCTCTAATTTCTTGTATTTAAATGGCATCCTTCTAGTTAAATTTGTCATTTAGTTCCATGCATGTTTTCTTGTTTATTTTTATGTGGTAATACTATCTTCCTTATTCCATAACTAACCATTGTATGTTGTTTAGCTTACATCCTAGCTTGACAAAGGAGATTTTTCTCACCAATGTAAGAAAATACCCAACACGTACACCAAAAATATAGCTCGACTTCTATTTTATTATAAAACCATTATTCAAATATTTATCTATATTTTTCCCTTCTTGCTAGCAATTAGCAAGAGTGATGATGATTTAGTTCACCTTCCCAATCAATCATTCATGGTGAGATCTCAGAGGCATTCGGATTGTCTTCTATGCATTGCTTCATCTCATCTAGACTTGATCATGCCCTGATAGACTCCATGTTATTGGTATAAGTTTTTTCTAGATGTGCCATGATTTGGGAGGCTTTCTTATGGAATTATTGTATTCCATCACACAACTCCAACAACATGCAACCTTCTAATGCTCTGCTAAATGATTTTACCTAAATCTTTGTCAAATTTGAAAGAGTTCAAGTTGGCTACCTTCTGATATTTAGATGGTGTGAATGCCCCTAGCCCCAATTCTCCCAATGGGAAATTCCCTTCAGTTAGGGTAACATCTAAGGATGATCTTGGGACATCAGTATCCATGGAATTTGAGCCTTCGGCCTCTTCTTGTTTTATTCTCATCTCTACCTCTTCACTTTTCTTATGTGCTTCTCATTTTGTTGTAGATGTTGATTCTTTCCTTCTTTGTTTTTCTTCTGTTGTTGATGCCTCTTCCTCTTTCCTTTTTTGTTCTTCATCTTCTTCCTTTCTCTTTTGTTCGGCCTCAAACTTTGATATTTTCTTTTATTCTAGTCTCTTCTTCTTTTATTCCTCTGCAACCCTAGCTTTCTTTTCATCATGTATTCTACCTCTATGTTGAAAGTTGCCTCCCCTTCTAAAAACTACTTCATCATACATTTTTACCCTTCAGTGGATTTCTTCTTCCTCCTAGGTTTTTGACTCATAACTCCACCTGTATTTGCAATTATGGTAGTGTGTGTTGATGGTTTTTAGGGGGTCATGCCTACAGAACCTTTCTGCACTTAAGTGAAAAGAATCTAAGGTGTCAACTTCTGCCTAGGCCTTCTTAACGTCCTTGAAAGAATAGGCACCAACCCAGAGTGGCAGAGGTGGCCAAATCATTTTCTTTTCTCTATTTAAAGTTGAACCTACCCCATATACCAAAGTTTGGAAGGATACCTACTAGACAACCAATCTGTTTGGAATGAATTTGGGAACTAGGTGTACGGATTTGGTGGCCCCGTACACTCTAATGTATATACCATATTCTAGCAGTACTAGTCTCCTACCCTGCCTACTACGACATGAGCTTTATCAGACATGCAAGGTACGAGAGCTTAGAACAATAATTGGAAAGAAGGGATTCAGAAATTGTAACAAATTTGCTAGTAATAGGAATGATGCTTGTGTTCCTGGAGGGTTTTACAATATGTGTGGATGGGGATCTCACCTAGATTCCAAGCCTGGCCCATTTTTGGATATGAATGGATCACACACATCATGTCTAGTAGATATGAGGCCATATGAAAACTACGATATTTCCTTGGGGCCATATGTTTTGCAGCTAATATTTCTTGTGCTAGCATTGAAGATAGAATGTTGGCCTAGTTAAATGAGAATCTAGAAGTAGTAATATAGTGAATGAGAGGCACCCATGACACCCTGAATATATAAGTGGCATTCTATTTGTATGGTCTACACAACATGGCCACTACATACTGGTAGGGAAGCCTGGGTAAATTAATTGGGTAGTTGTCTGATGCCCTAGTCTTGAAAATTTATCGAGCACCCACCAATTTTTCATAAGGTCCACGGGCTTGTGAGGGAATCCTTTCACCAATTCGTCATTGAGTGAAATATCTCCCTCGATTAGTTGATAGCATGAAGTGATCACTGGTGGATTGAAGGAAGCAATAGGTATTCGTTGTGTGTTGATTATTTATCTATTTTCTATGTGTTCCTACATGATGATCCAAGATATGGCCTCAACATAGAAGAATATTGTTGCATGACTTGTTATTATGTGTAACCTAGATTGTTTGATGGATCGATATACAATGATGTTTGGATCAATCTCTAGCAGCTTGGGGATAGTTTGGTTAGTGAATATTTGATATATATTTCCCCGCTAGAATGATCTATCATGATCGATGTCACATTGTGTATCATTGTACACAAGTCATGGGGAATCAATGTCTGCTTCTTCTTATTCTTTCCAAACTAGATCTCAATAATGGGTTCCTTGTCAGCTTTCTCAGATTTCCTCTTGTATGTGGACATGATTGGATTTGTGAAAAATGGATTTTGTCACAGCAGATAGATTTTTCAGATTAGCACATATATATATAATCAAGAGATAAAAATGAAAATGTGTGGAAACCCATTGTTTTAAAACAAGGTTCTTATCTGCGAATTCCTGGAATCAAAGTCATGATTATCTTAGCACTAAGGGGAAAAGGTTTCATTGATTCAATGTAAAAGAATTGGTTATTGTCCAAAAGGATGGGACCAAAACCTATGCAATTACTCTGTGTGGTGATGCCCTGTTTGTAAAATCTAGCAAATTCTAAATATGAGTAAACAATGAGGTAATTGTCAGGGGTTTCCTCAAATCTTGTCTATGCATGGGTTCGTGAGAAATGGAGGGATGAGAAGAGAAATCCTTCCTCACGCTAATTGTTTAAACAAAGAAATGGGCGGAGGGGGGAGGGAAATTGTGAGGTCGGTGAAAGAGGTGAAGAGAAGATAAAAAAAAGTGACAAGGGATATCCTGCGAGTGGTTTGCAAAGGCCAGAAAAGTGACAATTTGTGGGCCCCAATGGAGGGAAAGAATGGTGCTATGAGATGTTTATTATATGTTATATATTGAGTGGGCATAATGGTTAAGAACATGTGTTTCCTCTTAATAAGTCACAGGTTCAAATCCATAGGGGGGTAGGGTATGCATACCTTCATAGACTGTACCAGTCAAATCGCTAGGCAGAGGGGGGTCCCTTGTCCCACAAACAAGGGGGTATCATACACCAATTTGGCGTGCTAGCTTGGTCGTGACCTTAAAAATAGATTATTATTATTATTATTATTACAGTATACTTTCTTTATACCATACCATTTTTTTTTACAAGCCATTGCATTTTATTTGAACCCAACTGGGATTTTATAGAGTCGTGAACAAGGTTTTGGGGAGTACCTTTTAATTGTGTGAGAGATGACCAAACGTGATTCCATGTGGGTGATATTGCAACGTTCTTTTGCTCTTGGCAAGTCCAATGAGACCTTATTGTGAACAAACAACGTAAAATGGTGTTAAAACGGGAGTTTTGGGGGTTAAAAGTGAAAATTGGTGTTAAAACCCATAAAAAAGATCGTACAATAGGATATGTCATGCCACATCATCTTCCATACGAGTACGCTTCCTAATCTTGCATCCCATCACTGTATCTGCAAGAAAAAATATTTTTTCCACCGGCGTATCGACAAGAGAAAGTATTTTCTCTATCGGTGTATCAATGGGGGATGAGGATCCTTCGTCGATGTGTTGGTGAAGATAAAATATCCTATGGAATTGGTGTGTTGGCATGATGGAAAAATCTAGGGCCATCAATGTGTCGGCGAGAGAAAACAATGTTTTTCTAGCATGAAGGAAAGGCTTCAAGTTTTTGTCATATCTACGCGTGATTTGAATCTTCTGTCGGTGTATCAACAAGAAGAAAAGATGTCAAAGTGTCAGTGTATTAACGAGAGAAAGAGAAGCTACATTGGTGTGTCGATGAAGAAGAAATATCACGAAGTGTTGGCGTGTCAGAGAGCAGAAGAAATTTTGAAGCTTCACCATATCGATAGAATATGAGAATCTTCTGCTAATGTATCGATGGAAGGAGAAAATGATCGAGCGTCGGTGTGTTGGTAGATGAAGGAAAAGTTACACTGACATATTGGAAAATGGGAAATATAACAAAGCATAGATGTGTCGAGGAAATATTTGAATCACTCACTGACATATCCCATATCAGTCAAAAGAAGTGGATCCCACGCCAAAACATCATGTATCAACAAAAGATGTAGATTTTCCACCGAAACATTGTGTATTTGCATGCAACACAAAACTTTGTTCAAACTGATTTAAATCTAGTGAAAAAGGGGAAGTGAAACTTCATAATTTAAAAAAAAAAAATTGGGAGCACGGGCCATTAGGATTGGGTAGAAAAGGGGTTTAAAATTTTAGAGAAGCAAGAACTGTAGTAGGGAGACCTAATTTCTTCACTTAGAGCAAGGGATTCAAAATTATAGTGAAGAAATTATGGGGAATAATAGTTGCTAGAACAACAATTGGCGACACACTGGGAGGAGTCATGAACCTCTGCATCAGATATTATTAAGGCCAGACTAGTTCTAGAGATCAAAATTTTTACTTCAAATAATACGAAAATAAAGTCTTAGTAGGTCCCACTGAACTTTGAAGTTTGTGAGAAGACGAGTAAGAATTCATACCTAGCCTAAATGGGTTCTTGATCACATTCCAAAAATGTTCAAATGTAACTTTATTTCATTGGTCTTAGCCATCTGACGAGGCAAGTGAAGTGTTACAAGGTAGTCATGCATCGAGAATGCTAAAAGTACATGTCAATTATTACATATCTATGGTGAATTTCTCCACTGCTCACGAGCATCCATAGCCCCAACGGAGTCACCTCGGAATCATAGGCCTTGCTCTACTACCAACAAGCATCCATAGCCTTGACGAAGATACCTACATGTCCCACATCACCTGAAATGCCTTTCCCACGCCTTTACCTTTAGATATGTTTTCCTCTTTCTTTTATTTTTAGAGTGCAGTGGATGGGGATTTCAATCCTCATTTTAAGACATGCAAGATGGGACATGTTCATTAGATCTGCTTAGAGATTCATTAGTATCCTTAGGAATTGACCATTGACAGGAAGGAGGTCTATTTCTCCTTTAAGGTTTTTCATTCTATACATGCCTAAGCTAATATTTTCCTTAACTAGGAAGGGACCAAGCCACATTTGTTGGAATTTGGAATGTTTCCCTTTTTCTTCATGTGGCTTATCCCACTTCATAACCATATCACCAAGTTGAAATCCTTTTCACCCATAGATTCCTTATCAAACCATCATTTTATGACTTGTTGATCTGCAGGAAATTTTGTCTTTGCTTTAACTCCTTCCTCCTCAAGTTTCACCAAGGTGTCTACTCTTCTCTAAATGACTCAGCAATTTTTCCCATGTGATTATTGGGAGAGTTGAAGGGAAGGCAAGAAGACATTTGTTGGTTGTGGAGCTTGATTATCTTCCCAATTCAGATGTTTGTTTCAGTCGTGATTGGACCCCATTCCCTAATGGGGGGGTGTGGGAGGGCTTTAACCCCCACAACTGTCGTCGGGTTCATTATAAGGTCGCAGATTTGATGGTAGAAGTTATTTTTAGGGTTTTTTGTTGTAGAAGGAAACCCTCTCTTATGAGGGAATTGTATTGCGGTTATGTATTATCACGAATGTTGTATTCTGAGAGAGGACACTGCGAGAGAAAGAAGAGGAAGTTACAGCAGTTGAGTTGTAGGTTGTATCCCTTCATTTTTTTGGATAATAAAAAGGAAGGGCCTGGCAATTTCTCTAGTGGATGTAGCCCACACTGGGTGAACCTTGTATTTATGTGTCTCTATTGTGTTGTGTATCTTCTATGTTTTATTTCCACATTTTTTTTATTTTATTTCTTTGTGATCCTGTTTTTCTAAGATTCGGGGGAGGATAACTTATTTTCCATACCTAGAGGGGATGTACTTATAGAATGTTTTGGTGTTACCATGTCTTCCCACGTAGCATCTAGTAAAGCATTCTGCCAATTTCTCTATTGATCAAACATAGTTCACTTTAGGATACAAATCAAGTTTTTATTGGTAGATTCAGCTAAGCCATTTCCTTGACGATAATAATTAGTTGCATACTTATATATAATTCCTTTGTCTAAAGTGAACTCGGCTAATTTTAAAGAAGAAAAATATGTGGCATTATCAAAAACAAGGGTAGTGGGCACTCCAAACAAGGTGATAATGTGTTGTTCTGCGAAATTGATCACTACGTCTTCACTTACCTTTACTAGTAGTATTGCTTTCATCCATCACATAAAGTAATTAGTGACAGTCATGATGTACTTATGCTAATTTGACAAATGAGGGTTGATCTCTTCGATGATGTCCAACCCCCATCATTCAAATGGTTCTTCAACAGTCATATATTATAGAGGTATAACAACCCTCTTCTCTCATCCGACACATTTTTGACAGACTTTGCATCTCCTGGAATAATCGTGAGAATCTTTGAAGACTATAGGCCAATATTAACTTGCTCTTAGGATTTTACAAGTCGTGGTCTCTCCAACAAAGTGTCCTCTTGTTGACTCCTCATGGAATTCTTTCAGAACTATGCCTGCATCTTGTTTCTCCAAGCATCAGAGGAGAGCATTTTCATAATTCCTTCTTAACAAAATGTCATTGACAAGTTAATAGTGTGTTGATTTGAGCCTCGTAGCTCTCTTCTGTTTGGGATTTAGATGGTTGGGGGCAGTGCCATGTAACAAATATTTCTTAAGATCATTGTACCAAGAGTCATCAAGTGTTGGTACATAAGGATATTATTGCATGCACAATGTTGGCCCTTGGTTATGGAAGCAAGCGAAGATTAAGGGAGAAAAGGCAAAATGTCAACTGCGCGGAAGACATAGTGAATGATATTGGGTCGAAGTGAGCAAAAGAGAAGAAAATACGGATCGAAGTAAGAGAAATCAAGTTGTTGAATGAGGAGATCAAGGATGACAGATCAGCAAGAAAGAGGGATCATGGACAACTCAGCAAGCAAAAGAAGATATCAACAGATGCTTTGAAGCACCGCGCGTGAAGTAAGGAAAGACAGGCTAGTGAAGCCCTGAAAACGTAGGTCAAGTTGACCTAGGGTTTTAGACACCTAGGGCTTTGGTATGTAGGTTTTTGACACTTAGGTTTAACCTAAGGGTGTTCGAGAGCTATTGTAATGTATAAATAAAGGTCTAAAGGACCTGGGATGGGTTGGTGCTAAGTAGGTTGAGGGCTCACTATTATTGTATGATTGAGTGAGTACTACTGTGTGAGAGAGAAGTGTTGAGTGCGAGAGCCTTCTGGTATTGTAAGAACTTCAGCTAGGTCCAAAGATCAACTCTACAGCTGGGTGCATAGGGAGGGGAGAGAAAGAGAGAGAAAAAGAGAAGATCTGCTAGCTAAGAGCGTAGATAAGAATTGTATGCTTCCATCATAGTATATCATAAAGCACAGTTCTGTGGACGTAGCCCTAGGGAGAGGGTGAACCATGTATATATTGTGCTATTTGTGATTGATGTTGTGTTCTCTGTCATTTGATATGCTGCTATTGTGATATTGTGTTAGATCTGAAATATAACTTGCGCAATAGGTTTAAGGAGGATAAAGAATAACTAGGTGACTATGTGTTGTTGTTGTGAATCCAGACTGCATTTCATCTGGTTGTAGACACCTGTGTCCTGCAACCCCCTATAGCTACTTCGGGTGAGACTACATCTGCTTCGCAGGTGTTGCCAAAACGGCCAGTAGTTAGGGCTTGTTGGTGCGCTGTTAGAGCTTAACCCTGGGTCTACCCCTGTGCCAACAAATGGTTATGTTGTCGGGACCAGAATCTTCTTAAGAGAATTTCAATGTGGTTTTCATCAAAGACATCTATTCAGAAGTGGATAGAAGATCAAGAAAAGGACTTTGTTGAAGCCCAGAACAAGAACCCTAATCTTAGTACAGAGGATTGGTTGGGAAGATATATCTTTACTTATATACACGAGATTTTCTTTAGAGGAATCCATCGGGAGCTATATGAGTGGCTAGTTAGGTTAGCAGATACCTAGTTCGAAGTCATACTCATACCACCTGTGGTTTGGACGAGGGCGTTGATCAAGAAGTTCAAGAGAGTTGATAATGTCATCTCAAGAGCAGTAGATTATTCGTTTGATAGCACCATCAGAGGGTATATCACTGAGTTTTTTGTTGACATAGTGGAATCGTATAGCCAATGAGAGAGATATTTCTTTAAAGGACCTAGAGGAAAATTTTTACATTTTCTGAAGTTGAAGATCAAGATGTTATTGCATGAGAAGAACATCTTGAAGATACAGTAATAGGTCAGATCGAACAAGCTAATGTTCAAAAATTTAGACAGCGACTGCAACATAGAGGCTGGACATACGCGCAGTGGGAGAGTGTTCACAGAAGTTCATCTCGTGAACCTCTTTAAGAAGAACTATGGAGACGAAGGGTTCTACAATGGAGAAGAGGCAGATCTGATAGACGAAGAGCATTCAGAATCTGCTAGGACAGAGGAACCTCACCGAGAAGAGCCAAAAAATTTAAGAACTGAGATGACTGTTGAAGTAAGTACTATTATTCCTTCTGTTGCTTCGACGGCGTTAAGTAACCAGAGTAACCTAAGTCATCAGAACGCTCAGAGCACTATCACTAGCAGCCCACCACATACTCAGTTAGGAAACCTAGGAAGATCTATGGCAGATGAGATGAGGTTACCCACCTTTAGAGGAGATGGATCTGAAGATCCTGATCAACACTGGTTTCTATGTGAAATTGTGTAGAGTATTAAGAATATCATCAACGAAGTTGTCAAATGAGCTCAGTTCAGTACTACCCTAAGAGACCGCGCACTGATCTAGTACATGAAATTTATCAAAGGAGTTGCACCTAAACCACTGAACATCATTAAGACTGTGCTAATTGTCGAATTCAAGAAACCTAAGTCAGAGTCGCAGTGCATTACAAAAATAAAATAAATCAAGCAGAGAACAGTTGAACCTGTTTGGGAGTTTCATCAAAGATTTAAGACTTTGACATGCCATTTGAGTTTTTAGATCCTAGATGAGCAGAACAATGAATGGTTCATTGTTTCCCTCTTACCACACATCAGATTTCCTCTGATGCAACAGAAGATTGCTTCGCAGGCTGAGGCATTGGAGATCGCCATGAAATTAGAATCAGCCCCTATGGGAGAATCCAGCTCAGTTATGAGTCAAATATTCAGTCAACTAACTAGCTTATCACTGCAGGTCAAAGATATGAAGAAAGACAAGGGAAAAGATAAAAGAGAAGACATATGGTGTATCAGATGCAAATCAGAAGGTCGTGACAAGGAGCATTGTCCCCTATTTCATAAATACTTGGCCTCTGGAGCTCTGAGCCCTTTGAAGTAAGTTACCCTACCCTGGTGCGAGGTATGTAGAAATCGGCATCGCCCTAGTGAATGTTACTATCTGCAAAAATATGTTCAGACACCCACAAATATGTATCGCACATTCTGTAAGTCGATAGCACACGATGACATGGACTGTAGGGCTTACGATCTCATGCATGAAAGGTCGAGGGATATATACAAAATTCAAGGTAAAGTACAGCAAGAACGAAGCATTGCGCAGTATAATTCCCCTGGGAGAGGAAACTTCAACCCTTGGGGTGGATTCTGAGGAAGAGGAGGAGGTATGGGTCGAGGTTGAGGACAGGTCATATGTTATAACTATGCATAGCCAGGACACTTGGCAAGGGACTGTCAGAACCCTTGTACCACTTGCATCTATTGCAACTCATTCGAGCATGTTATCGAGGAATGTCCAGCATTGTTGGCTAAGCTTTAGGAGAAACGAGGAGGAAACTAGAAAATACAACTAATCAAAGCAGAACCTCGCGGAGCAGACCCCGGATTCGTTGTTATCACATGAGGAGGTGTTGTTACAGGAGAAGATAGAGTAATCCAAGGAAAGACTACAGAAGAATCAGGAGTCAGGAAAGCTACAAAGAAGACACAAGAGTTTGACCCAAGGAAAGAGAAGCAGATATTTGAGTAAGCAAGAAAGGAATTCAGAAGAGATCGGGTTTCTTCATCAAAGGTTCAACCAGAAGTAAGAGAATATGGAATGCATCTAGCATTTGATCAGTCTACTTCACCCGGAGATGGAAAAGAGGTGAGTAAACTTATCAGCTTCTTGTATACGTTTATTGAGTTGATTAAAGATGAAAAATACATACAAGAACTACAAAATTTGGTCAGACAGTATGAGGTAGTAAGGGTAGATCCTTTGGTGAATAAAGCAGTACATCAACTATCCAAGAAGAGAAGGACAAATAAAGAACTACACCTTAATGCTCAGATCGGAGAGTACGATATAGACTATGTGGTCCTCGACTTAGGGTCGGAGCTCAATGTCATGATGAAGCAGACCTAGGCACTGATGGGAAAACCTAAGTTGATCTATTCCCCTATCAGGATTAGGATGGCTAATCAGCAAGTTGTAATCCCCTTTGGAAGACTAGAGCATGTCCCTATGGACATCGATGGAGTAAGGATGTTTGCAGACTTTGAGGTGATTGAGATAGTTGATGATAGTTGTCCTTACCCTGCATTGTTAGGAATTGATTGGGCTTTCAATAATTCCAATGTGGTTGATTTAAAGAAAATAAGAATGATGTTTGAAGGAGATGGCCTTAGGGTCATTGCACCTTTGGAGGCCCGATGAAGGTCAGAGATACACATAACCCATTAGAGAAGAAGATCGTTCATATGAACTAGAAAACATATACAAATTAATAGCCAGACAACAAGATTACATTAATCCTACAGCAAATAGGAATTTGTGTTGGCGAAGTGACAGGGCATGCTCATCGGATTCAGAAGAAGCACTCGAGAACTAGCAAAACAAAATGTATAAACTATCTACAAGGAGATGTGCTAGATTAACCAGAGAAGTCCATTGGATCGACACAACAATAAGTAACTTACCCACCTTTGATGGTCTGAATCACTTAGAAGCATTCTTAGTGAACTTTGAATAAATTGTACCAACACCACAAAGATTGTTGACAATGGATGAGGCCCTGAAATCAAATCTAGAAAGATGGTGGGGGACACACAAAAACAATATTACAAACTGGGTACAATGTCACAGTTTGATGACAGCACGATTTTCAGAGCAAGTAGAAGGCTGCAAAGTTAGGTACAAAGGTCGAAGTTGTCTGAAGGACCATGTGTGAAGTTGCGAGGAAGCCTGGAGCAGCATTCCTTAAGAACAGTGGGTACACAAATTCATTAGCATGTTGGACACAACTTCCATCAACTGGTATATTCAAGCAGAACTATGCCTCATCACTGCAGATTGGGAAGGTATGACCCAGAACTTTGTAACTACCTTTTTGTTTGAAATCCAATATCGTACAATAGATCAGGCATTACAGGTTGTAAGACAAAAAGTGTTCAAGGAGGCACCTAACCTCCCTTTGAAGCAAGAAGAGGATGAATGGACTGCGCCTCTTCAGAAGTTGCAAGGCTGTTACAATATCAATGTTCTTGAAGACGATGATCCTAGAAAGGTGAACATCACAGAAACAGAAGGCCAAAGAGATGTAGAAGGACCAAGAATCGAACTACCTTTTGTTGGACAGCCAATCAAAATAAAAAAAAATCAACATTGGAACAGAACAGACACCAAAGCTTGCAAATGTTGGAGATTATTGGGATGATGCCACTATTGATAAGATCACAGAATTACTACATGAATATCAGGACTTGTTTCCAACCAAGTTCAATGATATGAAGGGAATTAATGGACCCATGGGAGAAATGAGGATCCCTTTGGAACCAGATGCAAGGCTAGTCAAACAGAGACCCTACAAATTGAACCCTAAATATAAGGAGAAAGTGAAGATTGAGCTTGACAGAATGTTGAAATCAAGAATCATAGAACCTGTTGAAGAATCAGAATGGATTAGCCCTATGGTGGTACAAGATAAGAAAACAGAAGAAATTAGGATCTGTGTAGATCTTAGGAAGCCGAATGATTCCTATTTTCATAACCCATTCCCTACGCCATTCACTGACAAAGTGTTAGACAATGTAGGAGGACAGGAGGTATATTCTTTTACAGATGGTTTTTTAGGATACCATCAGATCGTGGTTAAGCCAGGAAGAATGAACAAAGGTCCTAACCACTTGTCAAGGTTGGAACATGGAGAAGAGCCTACTATTTTAGAGGATACACTGCCAGATGCACAGTTGTTGTCCATCAGGAAGGTTGATGATCACTTCACGGAGATAGTGCAGTTCCTGTTAACAAGAATGGCACCCAGTGAATATACAATCACTCAGAAGAAACAGTTGGTAGTGCGCGCTGCACATTTTTCAATTATAGCTAGACATATGAGATATTGAGGAGGTGTGTTATGGAAGTAGAGAGACCATTGATCCTCGCAGAAGCACATGAAGGCATCACAGGAGGACACTACGCAGGGAAAGCAACCACGCAGAAGATTCTTAAGGTTGGCCATTGGTGGCCTACTCTACACAAAGATGCTAAGGAATACTATAAGGCCTGTGATGTATGCCAAAGATTTGGGAAGTTGTCCAGAAGAGATGAGATGCCTTTAGCACTGCAGCTGACCCTACAAGCATTTGAGAAATGGGCCATCGACTTCATGGGACCTATCAACCCACCAGGAAAGCGCACAGGAGCTAGATACATAATCACCGTGACAGAGTATTTGACCATAGAAGTTAAGGAGTGTAGTGCAACTACAGTTCTGTGCTTCATATTTGATGATATCATAACCAGGTTTGGATGCCCAAAGATCCTTATGAGTGATCAAGGCACACATTTTATTAACAAGACTATTGAAGCCTTGACTCAAGAATTTGAAGTTTACCATCAGAAGAGAACGCCCTCTCATCCACAAGCAAATGGGACAGTTGAAGCTTTGAATAAGATCTTGGAGATAGCGCTAACGAAGATATGAAACATGAACAGGGATGACTGGGATTTGAGAGTACCAGCAGTATTATGGGCTTATATAACCACTTGCAAGAAACTGACCATGCACACCCCCTTTAAATTGGTCTATGGTCTAGAATCAGTTGTACCCATGGAATATTTGGTTCCCAGTATGAGAATTACAACATTTATAGATATGGATGACACTAGCATTGTGCAAGAGAGGCTTGCGCAGTTGGTCGAACTAGAAGAAGATAGATTTATTGCAGGATTTCACCATCAGGTTCATAAAGAAAGAGAAAAAGCCTACCATGACAGGCACATCAAGAAGAAAGATTTCAAGCAAGGAGATATGGTATTGGTATATGACAGTAAGTTCATGAGGCATCCAGGTAAATTTAGGACGCATTGGCTTGGACCATATGAGATTTCCTATGTTATAGAAGGAGGAGCTACACAGTTGAAGACTTTGACTGGAGAATGGAAGGAAGGTTTGGTGAACAGAAGCCGGTTGAAATTGTATTATGACAACCAGTTGCCTCACAACTCTCAGTAAAAGAAAATAGAAAAGGGTCTAGGTACCAGGTGCAGTTGAAACTGGGTACCAGACACAGAAAAGACAGTCTGCACATAGAAGGGAGGAACAGAGCAGAAAGCACAGGCTACCCTGTGCAGTCTGAAGTCGAAATGAATCGGAAAGTTTAGACCTGAAGTGCCTCGGGACAAGTCACAAGTGAGTGTTGGGGGCATGTTGGCCCTTGGTTATGAAAGAAAGTGAATATTAAGGGAGAAAAGGAAAAATGTGAACTGTGTGGAAGACACAGTGACTGATACTAGGTCGAAGTGAGCAAGAGAGCATAAAAGACGGAGCGAATTAAGAGAAAGCAAGTTGTTGGACGAGGAGATCGAGGATGATAGATCAACAAGGAAGAGGGATCGTGGACAACTCAACAAGCGAAATAAGATATCAACAGATGCTTTGAAGCACCGCGCATGAAGGAAGGAAAGACAAGTAGGCGAAGCCCTGAAAACAAGGGCCAAGTTGACCTAGGGTTTTAGACACCTAGGTTTTTGGTATCTAGGGTTTTGACACTTAGGTTTTAACCTAAGGGTGTCTGAGAGCTATTGTAATGTATAAATAAATGTCTAAAGGACCTGGGATGGGTTGGTGCTAAGTAGGTTGAGGGCTCACTGTTATTGTATGATTGAGTGAATACTACTGTGTGAGAGAGAAGTGTTGAGTGCGAGAGCCTTCTGGTATTGTAAGAACTTCAGCTAGGTCTAAAGATCAACTCTATAGATGGGTGCACAGAGAGGGGAGAGAAAGAGAGATAAAAAGAGAAGATCTGCTAGCTAAGAGCGTAGATAAGAACTGTATGCTTCCATCATAGTATATCATAAAGCACAGTTTTGTGGACGTAGCCCTAGGGATAGGGTGAACCACGTATATCTTGTGCTATTTGTGATTGATGTTGTGTTCTCTGTCATTTGATATGCTGCTATTGTGATATTGTGTTAGATCTGAAATATAACTTGCGCAGTAGGTTTAAGGAGGATAAAGAATAACTAGGTGACTATGTGTTGTTGTTGTGAATCCAGACTGCATTTCATCTGGTTGTAGACACATGTGTCCTGCAACCCCCTATAGCTACTTCGAGTGAGACTGCATCTGCTTCGCAGGTGTTGCCAAAATGGCCAGTAGTTAGGGCTTGTTGGTGCGTTGTTAGAGCTGAACCCTGGGTCTACCCCTATGCCAACACACAATGATAATTCTTCTTCCCAATTGTCTTCCAGTTAATATTTGGAATCTAAGGCCTCAGTTGCTAGCTTACACTGGCCTTGACCTTTCAAAATATTGTAGGTTTAAACTCAATATTATATTCTTGCACAGTTGTCATCCAATTTCCCCGACATTCCTTTAGTTCCTTCTGAACAAATAATGATATTATGGTTGGGTGAGGCACAACAAATTTGGTGTGATTCTTGATAATGTAGGGCATGAATTGTTTGATGGATTCATGGACATCAAATGATTTTTTGTCCACTATGGAGTAATTTAATTCATCCCCCTATAGACCAATGATAATAAACGAAATAGGGTGTTCTTTCCCTTGCTCATCCTTTTGTGTGAGCACTGTTGCAAGGGAATGGTTTGAATCAAAAGTATACAACAAAAAATCTCTGGAGAAGTTTGGACTTTGTAGTGCAAGAGTTGATACTATGGTAGCCTTGACTTTGTCAAATGATTCTTTCTCAACAGATGTCCATTTTAATTTCACATCCTTCTTAATCATTTGTTAGAGAGGCTTGACTATTTCTATGAAGTTCCTTTGTACTTCTTGAAGAGCTTAGTGAAAGTATACCTTTCAGCTTTAGAACAACAAGTCCCTAAATCGATGAACTTGGGTTTCTCAAGGGTTCCTAGATTTACTAAGAAGTGCATCATGGTGGAGTTGTTTTTCTTGGGATTGGTTGTTGTTTTAAATAGGGATTGTAAATCAAACAACTTTTCCATAGTCAACACATTCTTTGGGACGCAGTTACCCCTAACACTATTTGCTTCTTTACAATATTTCTGCAAGTCTTACTGATGTTATTCATTATCAATAATGGCATCTTTGAAAATGCCAATGTTGGTGAGAAAGTGTATTATTTGTGAATCAAAATTAGACACCCTCCAATTTGTGATGTTTTTAGGTAAAGATGGCCTGAAAAACATTTCAACAATGAATCTATTGTTTAAAGGGGTTAACCTAGATGTTGCATTAGCTAAGGTGTCAACAACTGCATTCTAAGATTGAGGAATGGAAGTAATATTAAATGCATCGAAGGAATTAATAAGTTTCCATACCTCTTGTTAATAACCTTTAAGATGGGGAGATTGGCAATGTATGGAATTATTTACCTGTCTGACAATAATTTGTGAATCACCAAAAACCTTCAAACATTGTACCTTGAGATCAATGTCTTTCTTCAAACCTTGAATCAAGGATTTCTATTCGGTCGTGTTGTTGGTGCATTCAAACTCTAATTGGAAATATATCAGAGTTTTTTGTTTTCTTCAATCAATCAAGATAAATCATGCCCCGACTCCCTCCTTTGATATGGAGCCATCAAAAGACAAAGTCCAAATGTTAGTTTCTACAGTTAAGTTAGTAGAACTAAGACTAATTGTCTCTATTGTAATACAATCATTTTCATCAATCCATGTGCAATGACGGAGTTCACATTGCTCATTTGGATGAAATGGTGATGGACAAGTTGTATAAAAACCATAATCAGTCTCCATAAAGCAATTACCCAATACTAAATGAGAAAAATTGATAGGTTTATTCTTACCTTCTAATTACATGATAGTATGCTTCATCTGGGCTTAATTGTCTACCTTTATTTGATTCGTCCTTCCTTTGTATGGTAGCCACATGTGAGACCAATAGGTGGAAAAATAACCCTGCAATTTATGAGACCAATCCCTGCTCAATAACAGACCATGGGCTTCCATAATATCCGCAACAATAATGTTAATTACCTGGTGAACTCTAAGATCTGAAGCTAATATAATCATGACATCCTTTAGCTCTCCCATGAATTTGACATATGATATACCCAACTAAATAATCCTTGTAGTGCTCTTTGTTGGTACTGCATTTATCTTTTGGAAAACAAAGTGTGAAATGACATTGGAAGAAGCGCCAAAATACACCAAACAGTTATGTATGTTGAAATTAAAAATCTCAAATGTAAGGAGGAAAGGTGGGGTCTAAAATTTAGAATGTGTCCTTATGCTTGCCACATTAACAATGGATTTTACTTTAGTTTTGTCCTCTTTTTTAGGTTCAAAAGTTTTGGGACTGTTTTCTACAACTATTGTTATTTTTTGTTGAGATGGTAGGTACTTGAAGGTATTAACAATCAGATATCTTTATTGCATAAGGGAGAAAATGACAAAAAAGTGAAACATTTTCCTTGGTTTTCTTCGTGTCCTCTATGACATTATAGTCCATTGAGTGCATGACTGCATTGTCGGTAATATTAGCTAGTTGGGAAGTGCTTGGGACCACTTTGGTTTAAAAAGAACTACTCTATTTCTGTGTAGTAAAAGGAGGAGTGATTTTTTTGGGAGAAGGAGCAGATTTAGTAGGAATGGTGGCATTTGACATAATCCCTTTGCTCCATAGGTTGTAATATTTTGTGACAATTTTAGTAGCCTAAGTGTCTCCTAGGGATATCTCTTCGACCATTTCATTATCAAAACCTAAATACTAATCCCACGGGAATATAGTGCATTCCTCAGTGTTATCCCCTTCTTCGGTTGCTTCCTTAGTTGTTGTTTCTTGAGGCTGGTCATTAGTAGAGGATTGTTGTTCCAAAATTTGGTTGATGACTAGAGTCATGGAATTGATCCAACGAGGATAAGTTTTTTCAGAGTGATTGGTTTAATGATATGAACAAAAATTATCCATACCAAACTTATCACAGTTGAGGTTGATATTTGAAGCCTTAGGTGGCTTGGGTTAATTGTTTGGCTTCTTGTGAAAGGATTAGAATGGTTCATGATGAGATGACCCTTCAGCAACATTTTTCTTCAGATCTACCACCTCATTGGATAATTGTTTTACCAATTTGAGTACGTTGTCTAGATCGGTCGGTTATTTCTTGGGTGGGGTCAATAACAAGGGTTTCTTATCAGCTACTTTATTATATTTCATTCATGGATTACTACCTAGAGAGAGAATTTTGTTGGAAAATCAAGCATTGATGGTTCATCACACTTCTCTTGGATTCAGTTAGTCAAGAGGTCGACCTACATTTGGATACATTTGGCTAGGCAATCAACCAGAACATTACATCAATCGGTCGAGTATTCGACGTGCTTGTCGGTCGGACAATCGACCGGTAGTCAAATATAGTCAATCAATGGATCGACCAACCCAGAAATCGACTATGAGTTGGATGCATAGGAATTTGGGTCAAGCATCCTTGTCGAACCGACTCGACAAAATGGATTTGATGGAGTCAACTTTAACAACCATCAGTTACAAGTGAACAAGATCTTCCATATTCTATGGAATTTGGTTAGATATTGAGGCTATAAATAATAAACCCCATGGGTAAGTATCAACAAGCACTAGAACACATAGATCATGTGGATCAAGGTGTGCAATATGAATTGTGATGTTCTTATCAAAGTGCACCCTGATTAAGTGTTGTAACGATGTCTTTAGACACCACCCTCTATCTTTGAAATTGTTTGTTCCTCTTTGATTATCTGTAGTACTGTCTTTTTAGTTTTACATCATGTTCCACCATATTCCACAACATGGTATAAGAGCTGATGGTTTAAATCCTCGACTTGTTATCTGCAAACCTTGTTGAGTCGGATTTGTTTTGTGATTGACTCTGGGACGGTGGTTTTTTGATTGGAACCTTTGAAAACAAAATAGTTTATGTCCAGATATCGAACATGGCTTCAAAGATTGATCTCGTTGTTCTGAACATATCAAACTACACAGTATGGGCACCAGACATGGAAACCCTGCTAAACAAAAAATGATTGTGGAAGTATATGAAGATTGCAATTCCAGGTCCAACAAAGATGATTAGGAAAAGTCTGTTGTTGATGGCAAGAAGGATGAGGCTATGGGGGTCATCACAACCTATATCTCGCAAGAGATTTGGTTTCACCTCAGTGGAATTGGCTACCCTCATCAAGTCTGGAGGAAGTTGAAGTTGTTGTTTGACCAATTCAATGAGAGCCACATCATGTAGCTGAAGAAAGAGTTGATCTCTTTTGATCCTCATTCTTTCGATAAAATAGAGGGCTAGTTGGCATGTGTCAAAGAACTTCAGTTGAAATTAGGCGAATGTAGAAAGAATTATTAGAAGAAGGATGTACAACTCATCGAGTTGGTCCTGATGAGCTTGAGAACACCATTTGATGTGATCATGTTGACTTTTTGTACCAATTGGAAAGCATGCAAAGAAGATGGTAAGGATTACACCTTTCAAGATTTCTATGGTATTTTGATTACTAATCAACACAAACTGCTTGAAGAAGGAAAGCTTGGTGGAAAACACCAAGCCCACTTTCTCAAAAGAAAGAGCAAGATGGATCCCAGGGATAGAGAACGGTTTGATGCCTGTACATAGAAACCTGCATACCATGACTAGAAACCTAAGGGACAGATAGATGCACCACAATGTAGTGGAAAGAAGAAGACATGTTAGTACTATGGAAATATTGGACATGTGGAGAAAGTCTTTTATAAGAAGAGAGCCAATTTAGAAGAGAAGGTTAAATTCCTGGAAGGAAATGCATCCTCTGAACAATGACCCGCTGATAATTTCACCTTCCAAGTTGGAACTTCTCAAGCCATTCTGCACAGAATGAATGGGTAGTCGACTTTGGGTGGCTAAGGACGTCTCCTTGTTCACATGGTTGGATGAAGCTAAGGAGAAGAAAATCTATGTTGTTAATGATTTTTCTTTGGATGTTGTTGGTCAGAGTGATGTAACCTATCGACATGGGAAATCGTCGATGTCTATCATGTGTCAAATCTCAGTGCTAGTATGTTGTCTATTGTTTAGTTAACACAGACAGGTAAGATTGTGGAATTTTGGCCAGATCAATTTAATGTTCGTGATTTGAAGAAAGGAAATTCAATTATCATTGGCGGGCTTCTTGACTTGATGGATAGTTTACATAAATTACGTGACATGACTCAACCTGACTCTGGACCAATTGCACTTATTTCTCACATTGATGAGCAAAGTTGAATTTGGCATGAGCGACCCAGACACCTAAATTTCCAAATTCTGCGGGCATTGGCAACTTAGAACATGGTTACTGGTTTACCTAAAGTGTTCCCCCCTTAAGGAGTCTGTAAGGGCTATGTGCTTGGTCTAGATTTTAACCTTGTACAGTATTTTACTGCAAATAGATTTTCAATAAAATAACTGAAAAGATACAATGGAAAATATAGATTTCACACAGAGATTTTTCCCATGGAAACCAAAACCAGGAAACCATCATATTCTATATTTATTCATAATGATACATTATTTACAATACAATATACATATAGGAGCTAGCGGCATCCAAAACCCTAACCCAATGACTTGGATTAGTCAACAACCCTAATTCCTTAACCAGAAATAGAAAACCATCAGCAAAAACCCTATGACGAAAAATCTCCCAATAATGGACATGAAAATCGAGGCAACATGAAAAACGAGGAAAAAATGTGACACGTTTCCCAAGGAAAAAAATTCTCGGGGGCACTACCCCCGAACCCCTGCGCACCTGGCACTAGTCATTCAAAGAATATAACACATACCCAACATTTTCCCACTTGTTGTACATAGTCAACAATCTAGGGTAACAATGCCCATGGATCCTCTACACCAAGAGAACTTCTTAGTGTTCACATATTTTGTTAATGAATCTGCAACATTCTTCAAAGTGTCCACCTTCATCAACAACAATTTACTTTCTTCAACCATGTCTCTCACAAAGTGATATTGAAAATCAATATGCTTTGTCTTGAATGATAAGTCAGGTTCTTCGCCAGAAAAATTGCACTCTGACTGTGAAAATATATCCTTATAGCTTGTTGTACCAACCCAATACCTAAACACAATCTTTGTAACCATACTTCTTCCTTACTTGCATGTGTGGCTACCATGTATTCAACTTCTGTAGTTGAAAGAGCCACTACAGCTTGTCTTTTTCTCATCCAACTGATTGCTCCTCCAAACAGGTTAAACACATACCTGCTTGTAGATCTACAATCCAGATCTCCATCCCAGGCTGTATCCACAAATCCATGTATGTCCAACACTCTGTCCAACCCTGGTCTTCCTTGGTAGCATAATCCATAGCTAGCAGTTCCACGCAAATACTTGAAAACCCTTATTATTGTCCAATGCTCCTTCCTTGGTTTTGACATATACCTGCTCAAAACTCCCACTGCATGTGCAATGTCTGGTCTATTACAGACTATTGCATACATCAAACTTCCAACTGCACTCACATATGGAACACGAGACATGTCCTCCTCCTCTTCATGTATCTTGGGACACTAATCCGCAGATAAATTTACACCAATAGGAATAGGGACCTTGACTGGTTTATATTCCTGCATATTAAACCTCTGTAATATTGTCTCAACATATTTTCTCTGATTTAACCATAGTTTCCTCTTTTTCTGATCTCTTTTAATTTCCATGCCCAAAATAAAATTTGAAGCACCGAGATCCTTCATGTAAAATTTAGAAGAGAACTAAGTTTTCACATCCTGGATAATCTCCTTGTTGTTTCCTATCAACAACGTGTCATCCACATACAAGACCAAATAAATAAAATGATCACCAATTAATTTAAAATACACACAATGATCCTCTTTGCTTCTTGTGAATCCAAGTCCCAACATATAGGTTTAAAAACTTTTATACCACATCCTTGGTGATTGTTTTAAACCATACAGGGACTTTTTTAGCTTGCATACCAACTCCTTCTTTCCCTCCACAACAAATCCTTTTGGTTGCTTCATATAGATTTCTTCTTCCAAATCCCCATGTAGGAATGTTGTCTTTGCATCCATCAGTTCTAATTCAAAATCAAATGCAGCAACAACAGATAACATAAATATTATGTAAGTTAACTTGGCAACAGGAGAAAAAATATCACCAAAATCAATTCCCTCAACCTGGGAATAACCCTTTCCTACTAATCGAGCTTTGTATTTCTCCACTTTGCCTTTTACATTCAGCTTCTTTTTAAATACCCATTTGTTACCAATGGGATTTCTTCCAATCGACAAATCCACTAGATCCCAAGCATCATTCTTATCCAAGGCTACCATTTCTTCATCCATGGCCTTTTTCCAGAGCTTTCCAACCTCTAAATCCAGTGCCTCCCTAATAGTTCTAGGATCATCATCAGTAATAGACAAAGCAAAATTTGAACGGAAATCAGATGGAGTATACCTTTCCACTATCCTTGTTTCCCGAACCGATCTCCTCGATACTAGAGTATGAAGATCTTCTTCTTCTGATTCTTGTTCTTTTGTAGAGTTTGATTTATCATAATTTAAATCAAACTCTATTTTATCTGGTTCTTCCTTACTTTGTAAGAATTCTTGTCTAACAACATCCTTCATTTCTCTAAATACCACATCTCGACTATACACAACCTTCTTAGTTTCTGGGTTCCAAAGCTTATAACCTTTGAGACCATCTTTATACCCAATAAAG
>ML780041.1:663240-690997 GCA_009831015.1 Picea engelmannii | reverse complement strand
TGACATCCTGTAGAGACAACAAGAGGAAAGACCTTGTCAAGGAAAGTTAACCTTTTAGGAACAAAGGGGGAAAATAGTCAGAAGCAGAGATATAACAGTGACAGGGGGAGTCATCCACTCATGAGAAGATTGATAAAGGAGTCTGAGTAAGAGAGGTGAGCAATTTTGAGTATTCTACAGAGGATACAGCGGAAGCTGAAGATGAACAGGTCCAAGAATCAGAAAAAGAAGACTCTGGTTTGGATACAAACATCTGCAGGCCTCGTATAAGAGAGTCCCTCCAGTTAGGGGGAGTTTGTGTTGATATTAATATCTGATACCTCCTAAAAATACTGCCACAGCTCAGGGGGAGCATGTTCTCTTTGACATTGATGTCAAAGGGGGAGAAAAGAATTTGGGTGCCTTAGTTGCCATCAATGCCAAAGGGGGAGATTGTTGGAAAATGTTTAACAGGTAGCGTATGCTTGTCATTGATGGCAAGTACAGCAACGATGATGGATTGAGTACAGGAAGAATGTAACAGACGGGCACTAGAATTAGTTTGAGAAGAACATACGGTCACCAGAAGCAGTTTGGGAAGACGCTGCAGAGCAAGCTCGATAAGATCAAAAGAGATAGTGCAGAGGTTGGTTGGCATGCTTTATAGGCAGTATGCACTTGTCATTGATGGCAGGATCAGAGTCTGCATCGATGGAAAAACAGGAACAAAGTAAGCTCAGGAGGAATTAGCACAGAGTCGAATGCAATGCATAGGTGTGCACCAGGGATGAGGTTAACTCACTGCTAAAGCTCAAGAGAGATAGCGTACTCAGGATCTCAGGTGGATCAAAGGTTGAGGCCCTTGACACTTAGAAATTCTTCCAAGTAAGGAGGATGCATAAGCTTGGAGGAGAAGCATCAGTGATCATTGGATTCCATCCCAAATTCCCAATGACCGTCAGATCTCATTGTAGACAAGAGGAGCACACAGATATGGAGGATAGATCACGGGCGTTAGATCCGAGCGCAGGGTCCGACCACCATTGGATCGAGGAGAACCTACATGTTCTTTAAAGTGCAAGGAGTAGATGGCTCACAAAATCCCGAAAGCAGGAGGACCATCCATCTCAGGGGGTTATGTGGACCGTTGATTCGACTCCCTTTCGGAGTTTCGCAGATCGAGAGTTGGAGATGTCAAAGAATAATAACCACAAGAATCTCGATTTTGCGATATGCAAAATCGTGACTTAATCGCAACCGTTGAATCAAGAGAAAATCTGGACCGTTGATTCCAGTCCATGTTGGAGTTTCGGGGATCGAGAGTTGGAGATGTCAAATATTATTAACATCAGGAATCCCAATATCGTGATATGCGAAATCACGATGTAATCTAAGCCGTCAGATCAAGGTTTGATCTGGACAGTTGATTCCAGTCCATGTCGAAGTTTCAGGGATCGAGAGTTGGAGATGTCAAAGATTGTTAACATCAGGAATCCCGATATCATGAATTGTGAAATCGTGATCTAATCTGAGCCGTCAGTTCAAGATCAGATCTGAACCGTTTATCTAACTCCATATCAGAGTTTCGCGAATCGCGACATGGAGAGGCAAAGAAAACAATGCAACAAGAATGTCGAAATTGCGATATGTGAATTCGCGATTCAATCGCAGCCATTGAATCAAGATCATATCTGGAACATGGAATCATAGGACATGTGGCAAGCGATGGAAATTTCGTTGACTTGGGGTCAACGGAGCATAGTGTTGAAATTCACGAAATGAGAAATCGCGAAAACACTTTTTGCATAGGCGCTTGGTTATGACCATAGTCATATTGGGGAAGGAGCTAGTGCAGAAAAGTTCTGTATCGGAACTTCAGAGATCGCGAAATGAAGTATCGAGACACTTAGCACAGAATTTCCAAAATGTCGAAACTCGATTTAAAGGCAATGTCAATAAAGTTCATCCAACGGAAAAGATAAATTGGAATATGATCGGAAGGTTACTGTTCTCTCTCAGAGTTAACTCCCCAGTTATGAATCTGATAGCAAAATAGACTCATCATTGCAAATCAGTTAGCATTTCATTTGGCGTTTCAGTTGCTCGGACAATTGAATTTCTTTTGCCTAAGGAAATGGGAAGTGGAACCACCGTGGGTGTGTGTATAAAACAAAATGGGACAGACTGTGTAGGTGTGGTTGTTCTGGATGAAAATGAATGAAACTGAAGAAGATCGGAGGGATACTGTTGCACGACATAGTGAAACTTCTAGAAACCACTGATGGTTTCTACCAGAAGATGCAAAGAGACTTCTGTGTGATTTCCAGAGGAGCTGAAGAGTTACATGGAATCTTCCCGTGGGATGAAGACGATTCGTGGAGGAAATTGACAGCTAGATGAGGGTTAGAGCTCGTAACTAAAACAGAAAGGATGAGCTCAACTGTAATAGAGAAGACGAAGAGTCTCAACTACCAGAGAGAAAAAGGAATCTCGGCATAACACCTAGTGATGATAGACACAGGGGTTGAACTACCAGAGAAGTTGAAGAGTCGCGATGATGATCACACAGAGCACTTGAGATGTGGAGGAGATTGGCATGGTATGAGAATGCAGTGGAATGGAGAATATTGCATGCACAAGATGCACAGAAGCCATATATACATGGTACAGAGAAGAGAAGCGGTTGTTGTTGCTGTTGGAGTTTGTTGTGGTTGTTGTTGTTGAAGGTGATTCATGTGTGAAGAAGGAGGAGAGTGTAGCAGCTAAATTGACCAGAAGAGGATCTGTGCAGTGAATGTATATGGCGCATAGAGCATAAAAAGTAGAATAACAGATAGCGCAAGTCATGTGTGCAGGAAGGCAGTGAGGCAGAAAGAGCAACGAAATGAAGCAGAACAATGATGAGTCTGGTAAGCCATTGTTGAACATTATATTACTGTAATAAGTTTCAGTAGCAAAGATTTATATTTCAGGGAGGTTGGGAGGTTCTAGGAAGGACTGTTGTCCTCAGAGGTTCAAGTGGGTGCTTGAACACAAGGAGTTGTAGCTTCCATTTGGTTGCAGCTAGAGAAACTAGGGTGGCAGGGTGGTGCAAGGGAGAACTCTTGTTCTCTGTTATACAGGTTGGTGCCTGTATGATTGGAAGTTGGTGCTTCCATCCAGTTGGTGCTAGAAACACTCAGGGAGTTGGTGCTTCCTTCTAGTTGGTGCTAGATAAAATAGGGAGTTGGTGCTTCCTTCTAGTGGGTGCTAGAGAAAACAAAGAGTTGGTGCTCTCAACAAGTAGCAGCTTGCAAAACAAAGGTTGTAGCCTCATTATGAGTTGGTGCTCATATGTATGATAATGTAAAGAATGTAACTATTACTTATCATATAAAGAGAAAGAGGTTTTTACCCTTTATGGGTTTCCTCAGGAAATATTTGTCTCTGTTTATCACATGTGTGTGATTGATGTTGAATAAGCTATTGCTTACTTCCCTGCACTATTGTGATTTTCCTGCAGTGTTTCTACAAAGATTTTAAAAGAAGCATAATTGTTTAAGCACAATAACAACTGATTCACCCCCCCCTCTCAGTTGTCCAACAGGCATATCATGAGTTTGATAATTATATTCCATGTCTTGAAGGGGGCATCCCTATCTTGGATCAATCTCTAGAATCTCCTTTTTGAGTGCCATCTCCCCTCATGTAGAAGATCCAACCACTTCAAAAGAACAAGAGGTTCAATTGGATGATTTGATTGAGAGGATTTAAAGGATGAACCTCCATTGGAATGCAACACCATCTCAATCAATTGAGCAACCTGGACCATCATAGAAATGACAAAATTGTATCATAAAGAAAATTAAAAGTGTTCGTTCTAATGAGGTTTGAAAGATAGGAACCATAATTTAAACAAGACAAGATGATGTAGGTGTTGTAGATTATTTATATTTAGGTGATGTTAATGATATGGATGTTTCATGTGATTGTGAATTCAATTTATCTACTAGATTTGAAAAAAAATCCTTTGAATAAGTTGTTTCTCATGATGAGTGGAAAGAAGCTATGAAGAAGGAGTATGATTCTCTCATCAGGAATGGGACATGGAAGTTGATGGATCCTCCATTTGGAACCAAACCAATTGGCTACAGGTGGGTGTACAATAACAAGTAATAATAATTATTATAATCATTGGTGTTAACTATCAAGTGGACCTATTTATTACCCACCAACTACCAAGTGGAGTTATTCCATGATTAATGTCACGTTAGATTCATTATTAGACATGGCTATCTCTCTGCATACTTGATATTATCCTTCCTATATATGTTACATTTCATCCCCCTTTGCATGTTTCATCCTCAAAAATGGGTTGAAGTCATATAATATAATTATATGACAAGAAATGTAGTCAACTAGTACCAAGCACAAGCATCCATCCATTCTAGAGAAATCCAAACATGGGGTCAAACTATATCCATAACACCTCAATATTGATTTTTGTTTCTCCTTTGGTTACAAGTTGTCATTGTGGTAATTTGATATATCCATTCATTTCATTTATTCCTCCATGTACCTCTATATTGGGTGTTGGTCTAGTACCATGTATGTCGATACTAGGGTTATTGATGCTCATGTGATTCCTTTGAGGAAAGTAACTCTATACATTCTTTTGCACTGACACCCTTCCTAGGGATTTCCTTTAGGTTATTTTATAGACTCTTCTTATAGTTTCATGTCAGACTCTTCATCTGATGTGTTTGTATTTAATACACCAAATTTATCTATAATGACTACTTCTTGTGCCACCTTGGACCCTTGTGGTTGAGTGAAATAAATATTCTTCAATTTATTATTTTATTTTTCTTGTACCAAAGTTTCATAAACTTCTATTGCACATTAATATTAACTATAACCACAAAGTTCATCCAAGGATATCCAAGAAAAATATCCACATCAACCATAGTTATACCATGAAACTTATAATGAAAAACATATGTATCCATAGTAACCTTCAAATATTTAAAAAAATGAACATTTTCACTCTCAACCTATGTTTTTAATATGATTTTGTGGGGACTTGCAATCTTTTATCCAAGCCAACAATGATAAAAGTATGTTTGTAGCTAGGGTTAATAGAAATAATTGCCTTCTATTTTTTAAGACAGACATGAACTTTTAATAGGATGTTGTTACATGAAAATAAAACCTTGCTACTATCTTGATCATTTTTCATCGCATGAAACCACCTATTTAAAAAATATTTTTCATATGATTCATAAAAAAAACTCCTAAATCTTGTCAAACTTAAGAAAATCCCACCATTTGGTACCATATTATTTTAAATTAAGTTTTAGACAAGCTCTTCAATGCTCCTCCACTAGAAAATTTATCCGATTGATGTATTCTTCAATACCTGGACCATCCTATTTTCCCGTAAAAAACATGTTCCCTTTTATAACCCTAGCATAGAACTAGGGTTTTGAAGAAAGAGATTGATTTTTAAAGTAGCTCAATTGTGTAGCTATGGAGTTTTCGCAAGGAATACAAAATGACCCTATGTCCCTCAATAAAACTCAAAATTGTATCATATATTATGTCAAATTGAAGTTGTTGAAGTGATCTTTCAACTGGTTTGGGTTATAATTCAATTTGAGTAACCTATTAAAATATATCTTCTCTACAATATCTAGAATAAATTTGAGACGATAAAAGTAAAACCATAAGATAATTGATTTCAAGTCAACGATATATTTACTTCTTGTGCTCCGATTTGAATGATATATTTTTGAAATTGGGTGTGTAACTTACATATGTAATTGGTTTATTCATATTCTTTTCAGAAACCTATAGGAATTGAATTCATTTTCAAAAACCTATTTCCCCCTTCAAAAACCTTCAAAATTAAAAAAAAAAATATCCCCAAGAAGGGTATCTAATACCACTTATAGTGATCCTAGAGAGATAAAAGATATGAAACCATTCACTTTAAAAATAAAAAAATTTAATTATGAGTGCTCACATAAAGTTGATAAAACAAATGTGGCAATGGGGTGCAAAGGAACACGTGCAAGTAGGAATACATGCACAATAATAAAAACTTTCACATGTTCTTAATCCTACAGCCTCGATACTCATCAAACCAACACATACTTTCCAACTCATATTATTTATGAACATATGTTTGTTCCTAAAAAACACATGCTCAATAATGCACACATGTTCTTGAATAAAAATTGAAATAAAAATAACATGCACATGCTTTAAGAACATGTGCACAGTCTTAAAGTGTGCATGTTATTCAGAACAAGAAAAAACCTATGTTCTTACAAACACAACATCTCTCTCTCTCTCTCTCTCTCTTTGAATTCTCTCTCCTCTCTTTCTCTCTTGTTCCCCCTTATCTCTCCCTCTTTGTCTCTCTCTTAACCCTTTTCCCCACTCTCCTTTTCTCCCTCTCCCCCCGTCTCTCCCTCTCCCCCCATAGTAACCCCTTTCTTTCTCCCTCTCTCTCTCTACCTCACTCACTCTCTCTGTGTTCTGTCCACCTCCCTCCCTCTAATTATCTCTCTCTCNGCATCTACCCTTATCTCTCCCTCGCTTTATACCCCCCTTATTGTCTCTTTCTCTCCCACTCACTCACTATACCTACCCTCCCTCTCATGCTACCACTCTCTCTCTCTCTCTCTCTCTCTCTCTCTCTCTCTCTCTCTCTCTCACACACACACACTTGATCTATTTCTCATTCACTTTATTTATCCCACTCTCCCTCTTTCTCTTCTCCCTATACCGCTCTCTCCCTATTTTCCTCTATCTCTCCCCCACTCTTCGCCCCATCTCTCTCTTAACCTATCTCTCTCCCTTCCCATGTTTCTCTCTCTCACCCTCCCTCCCTCACACCCCTGTGCCACATTGTCTCTCCCTCCATTTTTAATTCCTTCCTTCTCTTTATCTCTCTCCCTATCCCTTATTATCTCCCTCTCCCTCCCCTTCCCCTCTCTCACCCTTTCTTCCCCCTCTATCTCTTTGCTTCTCTTTCCCTATCTCTCTCTAAATCCTTGTCTCCTCCCATCCATCTCTCTCTCTCTCTCTCAGTCACTACCCCCATTTACCCTCTCTCGTTCTCTCCTTGTTTCTCTCTCTCCCTATCCATAATCCCCCCTCTCTCTTTGCCTATAATATCTTCCTCCCTCTCTCTCTATACCCCATACCTCTCTCTCTCTCAATATAATTCTCTCCCTCTCACTCTCTCCCCTTCTCTACATGTCCCACCCCCCTATCTCTCCTACATTTACCCCTTTTCCCCCTTCACTCTCTATTTCTCTCCATCCCAACCTATCTATCACCCCCCCTATCTCACTCTGTCCCTCGCTACACTTCTCCCTATATATTCCCATATGTCTCCAACATCTCTCTCTCTCTCTCTCTCTCTCACTCACTTTCTCATTTTTCACTCACTTTTTTTCTCCCCCTCTCTCTACCCCCTCTAACCCTCTTCCATATCTCTGATGCAGGAGCATCGCCAGCAACAAGCGAGCGTGGAAGTGGAAGACAGCTGGGATGAGCACAATGCATTTTTGCACATGATGAAAATGTTTTGAAATATTTTGAAAGAGTAAGGGATGAATATTAATGAAATAGTTAAGGAAGGCATACACGCATTTATGAATAAGTGATTGTAAACAAATCTTGAGAAATTTGCTCTCATCTGTAAAACATTAAGGCATTTATGCATAGTAAATGAAAGTAGGTAGATTTGAATGAAGATTAGACAGTTTAGAGCGTAGGAGGGAAAAATGACTATAGACACCCTCACCTTTGTATCATTGTAAGATTAGAGATCATTAAGAACATTAGCATAGAACAGAAGGAGAGAGCTATAGCAGAAGAGTTGTAGAGGAGAACCCATGTACAGAAGCTTGAATTAATATATGAAGTTTTGATTCAGACTCATGGTGTTATGATGTTTTCTGTTTATACATGGTAAATGGTATGCTTACGGTTGTTCATTCTCTTTGTTATGCATTTGGTATTATGTTGTGTGTGAATGTATGTTTTCATGTTGAATGTTTAAATTTTGAGAGAGAAAGAGAATGAGTTTCAGTTGTTTCTCTTCCTGAGTGAGAGAATTTCTTGCATGGAGTGAAGTGAAACATCCGCAAGGTGTGCATTGACGAAGTTTCAGAGTTCATTTATGAATTCTTAGGAGGGATACCGTTGTTCTCATTCCAGCAGAAGTGCAAGATAAGCACAAAATCCGTGCAAGGTGTGCGCAGGCTGGTCGAGACCTTAGAACTTATCAACTAAGGTTGAGATATTGAAGGACTATTGTTGCAGAGAAAGTGCACAGAGTCGAGAGTTCAAGTACGCTAAAGTATTTGAAGGATTGTCACAAGGAGTGTGTGCAGGAGTCTCCTTGAAGACCTGAGTTTGTGAGGAAAGCGCAAAAGGGGTAGTGCCTTTGAAGTATTCAAAGGAAGGTGAAGTGAAGTTGTTTTGCAGAAGGAAGGTCACGGTGAGGGGACATTAGTCCATTTCACAGAGGTTCTTGAGGGAAGAATCAGATGGTCGAAATTCTCTGTGGAGAATCCCCGAAATAGTGAGGACCATAGGATCCAGGAGAGTGCGGGGAAGTTAAGCAATTGGAGGAATTCATCCTTTGAAAGGCAGGATTTAACGTGGACCATTGATTTTGATCATTGGACCGTCGAGATCATTTCGACATTTCGGGAGTTGCAAGTTAGAAGTGTGGACAAAACCCTTGGTCGCTTGGACTCTCGAAGCGTGAAGCGGATTATCGTGTGTGAAGGCAAAGAGAAGAAATTTCGACGTTTCGGAGTTTCAGAGTTCGGAGCTTCGAAAGGACATAGGAAATAGTGATAGGAGGATAGCTCAAGTTCCAAAATCCAGGAAAGGTGACAGGTGGTAGGAATCTATGTCAAAGACCAAGTACAGTTGAGAGGACAGGTGGTGAGTTTTCATCAATTGTCAGAGTCAGACTCCGTTGACTGTTTCGGAGTTCGGGGGTTAGAGAGTCAGGAAACCTCACGATAGGATTTGCGAAATCGTGAAGTCTGAAACACCGAAAAGGCGAAAAACCCGATGAGGAGACAAAGATTGATGAACATGTCGGGATTCAAAAATTCGGCATTTTAGGAGAGAAGAGGTTAGGTTTCCTTGCTCTAGAATTCCCAAAGTCGTGAAACCCGATACAGGAACAGAGGAGGATGCGGTCAGAGATTTCATCATTTTGGGTTTTGGTAAGTGGAAGAGTCGAGGATATCGACACCAAGGGTTGCGAAACCACAAAACCCGAAGTCCTTTGTGGATTGAACGAAGGGGTTGGCTAAACCTTGGTGTGGTTGTAGTGAAGATCCTGAGTGGATCTCGACCCAAGGGCAGGGGGTCTGCATCAGTTGTGGTATCAGAGCGAGTAAGAGTTATTTTCTTTCTTTAGCAGATAAAATGGAAAAGATTTTCATCCATGCCACCGAGAAGAAGAGATAGGTGAATGCCTGATCCAACAGTGGAAAGAGAAATGGGTGAACTATGTGCTAGGCTTGATGCCATGGAGACAGCACAAAGGTGCACAGTCGACTATGGATATGTCAGTGAGGCTGAAAGTGAAAATGAATCTGGACATGAGGGAGAAGAAGTAGAATTCAAGAATGTTGTATATGAATGCCTATTTAGGGATTTTGCAAGGATAGGTGCCAGGGAAAAAAAGTTGATTCCCATTTATGAAGGAAACCTGGATGTTGAAGAGCTTCTATATTGGATTAGGGCTATGGATAAGTACTTCGACTATGAGGATGTTGAGGAAGACAAGAAGGTCAAACATGTTGTCACAAGACTTAAAGGGCATGAAACATTATGGTGGGATGAACTGCAGGCTGAAAGACTCTGCAAAGGCAAGTAGAAAATCAAAAGTTGGGATAGAATGGTTGCAAAGATGAAAGCCAAATTCATACCCAAGGATTATCAAATCACTCTATTTCGGAGGATGCATAATTTGAGACAGAAGCTGATGTCGGTGAAAGAGTACACTAAAGAATTCTATAAGATAAGCATCAGAACAGGTCATCGAGAAAGTGATGATGAAAAGGTGGCCAGATACATGAATGGTCTATGATATGACATTCAGGATGAGATGAGCATGATGATCATTCGGAATGTGGAGGATTCTTATAAGATGGCTCTGAAAGCTGAAGAAAAGCTGAGCCGAAAGCAAGTTCAAAGAGGATGAGGTAGAAGTCAAGCCAGAGGCAAAATAATTTCCCAAGACAGAACTCAGAAATCTAAAGAAGAGTGGAAGAAACCTCAAATTCAAAATGAGAGAGGTGGAATCTCACAGAGAGGGCAGTATGTTGATAGGAATACTTTTCCTCGAACCAAAGGAGGAGGAAGAGGTAGAGTTGGAGAAATAAAATGCTTTACCTGTGGAAAAAATGGACACAAATCCTATGAATGTCCAGATAGAAAGAAAGAAGTAGGCGAAACTCACATTGCCAAAGCACAAGGACGGAATGTTGAGGCAGAAGATGCTAAGGGCAGAAGATCCTTGATGATGAGGAAAGTTCTCTTAACACCAGAGAAGGAGAAGGAGAACCCAACCCAAAGGAATAGACTTTTTTGGACTGCTTGCAAGACCAAAGACAGGGTATGCAAGGTCATCGTGGACAGTGGTATCAAAGACAATCTCGTTTCTACAGAGATGGTATAAAAGATGGAGTTGGAGACTATTGAACATACCAGCCCATACAGAGTTTCATGGCTACAAAAAGGACATCAGGTAAATGTCACTAAACAATGTTTAGTTGAATTTAAAATAGGAGGATATAAGGATGAAATACTATGTGATGTCATTCCCATGGATGTTTGTCATCTATTGTTGGGTAGACCATGGAAATATGACAGGAATGTGATTCATGATGGGAGAAAGAACACATACACCCTGGAGAAGAATGGGAGGACACACATGTTGTTGCCAATTAAGGATAAAGAAGTGAAGCCAGAGGTGACCAACACTGTACTTCTCATGAGTGGGAAGGAACTTCTTAAGGAGGTTAAGAAGAAGGAAGATACACAATTCATCATGATCAAGAAGCCTAGAATTGTTTTAAGCAGTACAAGAGTGGATGATTTACCAGAGGAAATCCAGAAGTTGCTAGAAGAGTTTGCTGATATAGAAGTGGATGAACTAACTTGTTTATTTCCACTGATCAGAAGTATAAGTCAACACATCGATCTTATACCTGGAGCTAGTTTACCAAACAAAGCAGCATACCGATTGATGCCTCAAGAGAATGAAGAGGTCAAGAGACAAGTCCAGGACTTAATGGACAAAGGGTTGATTCGAGAAAGCTTGAGTCCATGCACTGTTCCAACAGTGCTCAACCCAAAAAAATATGGAGGCTAGAGGATGTGCACAGACTCGAGGGAAATCAATAATATTACCATCGGATACAGATTTCCATTACCAAGGATGGATGATTTGATGGATTGCTTGAGCAGAGCAAGATTCTTTTCAAAAATTGATTTGAAAAGTGGGTATTATTAGATTCGTATGAGAGAAGGTGATGAATGAAAGACAACCTTCAAGATGAATGAGGGACTGTATGAATGGATTGTTATGCCATTTGGATTAACAAATGTGCCTATTACTTTCATGAGATTGATGAATGAAGTCCTGAAAGAGTTTATCGGGAATTTTGTCATCGTATATATTGACGATATATTAATTTTTAGCAAGATAGAAACAGAACACTTGAAGCATTTAGCTACAATGATGAGGAGATTACAGCAAGAGAAGTTGCTGATAAATATGAAGAAATCAACATTTATGAGGACATAACTCATTTATTTGGGTTTTGTTATCTCTGCAGACTAGCTGAAAATGGATCTGGATAAGGCAGAGGCGATTAAGAATTGGCCATCATCGAAAAGTGTATTTGAGGTTCGAAGCTTCCATGGATTAGCTAGTTTATATAGGAAATTCATCCGAAATTTTAGTGGGATTAGCGCACCGATGATCGACACAGTGAAGAAAAGACACAAATCTTTTCATTGGATGGAGGAAGCAGAGAAAGGTTTCAATCTGTTGAAAAGGAAGATTACTAAACAACCAATTTTGGTGTTGCCATATTTCAACGAGACGTTTCAGGTCAAATGTGACGCAAGTGGGTTTGCAATTGGAGCGGCCTTGAGCCAGGATGACAGGCCGATCGCATATTTCAGTGAAAAGCTGAATGAAGCAAAGATTAAATATTCAATATATGACAAGGAATTCTATGCAGTCATACAAGCGTTGAAGAAATGGAGACACTATTTGGTTCCTAAAGAGTTTGTTTTGTACAATGATAATCATGCCTTACAATTCGTGACTCAACAAGAGAAGTTGAACCAAAGACATGTTAAATGGGTTGAATATATGCATAATTTTACTTTTGTAATTAAACATATTTCTGGAACTGCTAACAAAGTTGTTGATGCTTTGAGCAGGAAATGTTTGCTTATGCAGGAGTTCAGAATCAAAACATTGGGTTTTGATAATATCAAAGAAATGTATAGAGAAGATCCAGATTTTAAAGAGGTGTATGAGGCATCTGAGAATCCAATTCTCAGGGACAAAAGCCCATGGACCGAATATATTATCCAGGATGGATTATTATTCAGAGGCAATCAATTATGTATTCCAAAATGCTCCATGAGGGAGAATCTGTTGAAAGAAAAACATAGTGGAGGATTGGCCAGACATTTCAGTCATGACAAAACGTTCTTGAAATTAAATGGCTCATATTTCTGGAAAGGGATGATGACAAATGTCAAAATATTTGTGGATAGATGTAGAATTTGTTAGCACACAAAGGGAAAAAGGAAGAATACAGGGTTGTATCAACCATTACCCATACCTGAGAGGTCGTGGGATGCAGTGAGCATGGATTTTATATTGGGGATGTTGAGAACGCAAAGAGGATTTGATTCAATCTTTGTGGTGGTAGACACATTTTCAAAGATGGCACATTTTATACCATGTCAGAAAACCAGTGACACAATTCATATTGTGAACCTGTTTTTCAAGGAAGTTGTTAGACTTCATGGCTTACCAAGAAGTATAGTTTCAGATCGAGACACTAAATTCATGGGACATTTCTGGAGGACTTTATGGAAAAAGCTGGGGACAAGTTTGTCATTTATCTCAACATATCATCCTCAGACATGTGGGAAAACAAAATTTCTAAACAAGAGCTTGGGAGATTTTCTAAGGAGCCTAGTGACTGAACACCATAGTCAGTGGGATCACATTCTGCCACAGGCAGAATTTGCTTACAATGATTCACTCAACAGAAGCACAGGGCACATTCCATTTCAAATTGTATATAGAATGTAGCCAAGGGGAGTTTCTAAATTGAAAGATTCGGAAGAAAATGAATTCAAAAGTGCTAGTGTAGAGAATTTTGCAGAGGCAATGAAGGAACTTCACAGCCAAGTGAGGGAACGTTTGCAAAATTTGAGTCAAGAGTATAAATGCAGAGTAGATCAACACAGGCGAGAACTTCAATTTGAAGTTGGTGATCTGATTCTTGCACATCTGAGGAAAGAAAGGTTCCCAAGGGGAACATATAACAAACTGAAAATGAAGAAGATTGGACCATGCAAGATCGTAAAGAAATTTAGGGCAAATGCATATGAGATCGAATTACCTGATGGGATCAGAATTTCACAGATATTCAACATCTTAGATTTGTACCCTTACAGAGATAAAGAATCAGGAGAAGACAGTGAACAGATAGAGGTTCAGTGGACTAAACAATTGCCTGTAGTTGAAAAGCCACAAATGGAAAGTATACTTGACAAGAGAATCAACAAGAGGACCAGGAGAAAATAGTATTTTGAATACTTGGTCAAATGGAAGGGACATCCAATTGAAGATGCCAGTTGGGCGAATGAAGCAGAGATTAAGAAGCATGGACAGACCATGCAAGAGCTCATGAACAAGAGTCCATGAAATTTTTTAAAAAAGGGAGTATGATGCAGGAGCATTGCCAACAACAAGCGAGCACAGAGGCGAAAGACAGTTGGGATGAGCACAACGCATTTTTGCACATGATGAAAATGTTTTGAAATATTTTGAAAGACTAAGGGAGGAATATTAATGAAATAGTTAAGGAAGGCGTAAGCGCATTTATGAATAAGTGAATGTAAACATATCTTGAGCAATCTGCACTCATTTGTAAAACATTAAGGCATTTATGCGTAGTAAATGAAAGTAGGTAGATTTGAATGAAGATTAGACAATTTAGAGCGTTGGAGGGAAAACCGACTATAGAAACCCTCACCTTTGTATCATTGTAAGATTAGAGATCATTAAGCACATTATCATAGAGAAGAATGAGAGAGCTATAGCAGAAGAGTTGTAGAGGAGAACCCGTGTACAGAAGCTTGAATTAATATATGAAGTTTTGATTCAGACTCATGGTGTTATGATGTTTTCTGTTTATACATGGTAAATGGTATGCTTACAGTTGTTCATTCTCTCTGTTATGCATTTGGTATTATGTTGTGTGTGAATGTATGTTTTCATGTTGAATGTTTAAATTATGAGAGAGAAAGAGAATGAGTTTCAGTTGTTTCTTTTCCTGAGTGAGAGAATTTCCTGCAAGGAGTGCGATGAAACGTCCGCAAGGTGTGCGTTGACGAAGGTTCAGAGTTCATCTTTGAAAGATCAGGAGGGATACCATCGTTCTCATTCCAGTAGAAGTGCAAGACAAGCACAGAAGCCGTGCAAGGTGTGTGCAGGCTGGTCGAGACCTTAGAACTTATCAACTAAAGTTGAGAGATTGAAGGACTGTTGTTGCAGAGAAATTTCACAGAGTCGGGAGTTCAAGTACGCCAAAGTATTTGAAGGATTTACGCAAGGATTGCGTGCATGAGTCTCCTTGAAGACCTGAGTTTGCGAGGAAAGCTCAGAACTGGTAGTGCCTTTGAAGTATTCAAAGGAAGGCGAAGTGAAGTCATTTTGTAGAAGGAAGGTCATGGTGAGGAGACATTAGTCCATTTCGCAGAGGTTCTTGAGGGAAGAATCAGATGGTCAAAATTCTCTGTGGAGAATCCCCAAAATAGCGAGGATCGTAGGATCCAAGAGAGCTGCGGGGAAATTAAGAAATTGGAGGAATTCATCCTTCGAAAGGCAGGATTTAACATGGATCGTTGATTTCGATCATTGGACTGTCGAGATAATTTCGGCATTTTGGGACTTGTAAGTCTGAAGTGTGGACAAAAACCTTAGTCTCTCAGACTCCCGAAGCGCAAAGTGGATTACCGCGTGTGAAGGTGAAGAGCATAAATTTTAGCGTTTCGGAGTTTTGGAGTTCGAAGCATCGAAAGGACAGAGGAAATAGCGACAGGAGGATAGCTCAAGTTCCAAAATCCGGGAAAGGTGGTAGGTGGCAGGAATCTACATCAAAGACCGATGACAGTTGAGAGGATAGGTGGCGATTTTTCATCAACCATTAGAGTCAGACTCTGTTGAATATTTCGGAGTTTGGGGATTGGAGATTCAAGAAACCTCAGGACAGGATTCGTGAAGTCTGAAACCCCAAAAAGTAGAAAAACCTGGTGAGGAGCCAAATATTGATGAACGTGTCAGGATTAAAAAATTCAGCATTTTAGGAGAGAAGAGGTCGGGGTTCCTTGCTCTGGAATTCCTGAAGTCGTGAAACGTTATACAGGAGCAGAGGAGGACACGGTCATAGATTTCAGTGTTTCGACATTTTGGGTTTCAGTAAGTGGAAGAGTCAAGGATCTCGACACCAAGGGTCACGAAACCCCAAAACCCAAAGTCCTTTGTGGCTTGAACGAAGGGGTTGCCTAACCCTCAGTGTTGTTGTAGTGAAGATCCTGAGTGGATCTCGGCCCGAGGTCAGGGGGTCTTCGTCAATCTCCCTATTTCCCTCTATCTCTCACCCACTCGACCCTCTCTCCCTCCTTCTATAACCCCCCCCCCCCATTTCCACAATATCTTTCCCTCCTTTTTTCCATCCTTCCCTCTATTACTCTCTTTCCCTCCCATCCCCATCCCTCTCTCTCCCTCCCTCCACCTATATATCTTTCTCTCTACCCACACATACTCTCTCCCAAACCATTCTATCTCTATATATAATCCTTCCCTCTCTCTCTCTATCGATTTCCCTCTCTCTCTCTATCAATTCCTCCCTCCCTCCCACTCTCTTTCCATTTCTCTTTGAATCTACCACTCTATCACTCCCTTTCTCCCCCTCCCCACTTCTTTATATATCTCTCTGTCTCTATCCATCTCTCCTTCTCCCCCTCTCTCAACCTCTGTACACCTATGTCCTTGTCGTCGTATCTCTCTCTTTCCCTCCTTCTCTCTCTTTAAATATCTCTCTCTCTCTCCACCCCCCATCTCTCTTGTGGTCTCTTTGCATTTGAATAATTTCCTCTCTCTCTCTCTATCTCTCCCTCTTACTTGCTTTCACTCTCCCCTCTCTCCCTCCCTCCATCTCTCTCCTTCTCCCACTCTGCTTATCTTCTCTCTCTCACCCCATTTTTATATCTCCCTCTCTCTCTCTCTCTCTCTCTCTCCACCCCCCATCTCTCTTGTGGTCTCTTTGCATTTGAATAATTTCCTCTCTCTCTCTCTATCTCTCCCTCTTACTTGCTTTCACTCTCCCCTCTCTCCCTCCCTCCATCTCTCTCCTTCTCCCACTCTGCTTATCTTCTCTCTCTCACCCCATTTTTATATCTCCCTCTCTCTCTCTCTCTCTACCCCCATTTCCTCTCTCTCCCTCTCTCCTTGTTTCTCTCTCTCTCTCTTTATCTGTACTCCCCCCCTCTCTTTACCTATAATATATTCCTTCCTCTCTCTCTCTCTCTACCCCCATTTCCTCTCTCCCCCTCTCTCCTTGTTTCTCTCTCTCTGTTTATCTATACTCCCCCCCTCTCTTTACCTATAATATATTCCTTCCTCTCTCTCTCTCTTGATATCACTCTCTCCCCTTTTCTACCTATCCCACCCCCTCTTTCTCTCTCCTACATTTACCCCTTTTTCCCCCTCACTCTATATTTCTCTCCATCCCAACCTATCTATCTCTCCCCCTCTATCAATCTACACCTCACTACACTTCTCCCTATATATTCCCATATCTCTCCAACCTCTCACTCTCACACACTTTCTCACTTGGTCACTCACTTTGTTTCTCCCCCTCTCTCTCCCCCTGTAACCCTCTTCCCTATTTCCCTCATTCCCTCTATATATCACCCACTCGACTCCCTCCCTCCCTCCTTTTGTAACCCCCCCCCATTTCCACTCTCTCTTTCCCTCCTTTTTTCCATCCTTCCTTCTCTTGCTCTCTCTCCCTCCCATCCCCCTCCCTCTCTCTCCCTCCCTCCACCTATCTATCTCTCTCTATCACCACACACACAATTTCTCCCAAACCATTCTCTCTATATATACAATCCCTCCATCTCTTTCTCTATCCCTTTCCATCTCTCCCTCTATCTCTACCTCCCTCCCTCCCACTCTCTATCCATCTCTCTTTGAATCTACCACTCTACCACTCCCTTTCTCCCACCCCGCTTCTTTATATCTCTCTTTGTCTCTATCTATCTCTCCTTCTCCCCCTCTCTCAACCTCTGTACACCTATGTCATTGTCTTCGTATCTCCCTCTTTCCCTCCTTCTCTCTCTTCCAGTCTACCCTTCTCTCTCTTTAAATATCTCTCTATCTCTACCCCCTATCTCTCTTGTGGTCTCTTTGCATTTGAATAATTTCCTCTCTATCTCTATCTCTCTCTTCTTTTATTTCACTCTCCCCTCTCTCCCTCTCTCTCCCTCTCCCACTCTCGTTATACTCTCTCTCTCACCCCATTTTTATATTTCCCTCTCTCCACCCCCTTCTCTCTCTCTATACCCTTCTCTCCATATACCCCCCTTCTCTCCCACTCTCGTCCCTCTACTACTCCCCCTCCTCTATATCCATCAATTTCTCTCCCTCCCCCCTTTATCTCTCCCCTTATCCCTTTTCCCCTATATCCCTTCCTCCTTATATACTCCTCTCTCTCTCCATTTGACCCTCTCTTCCCCCCTCTAACACACTCTCCCTCTCTACCCCACTACCCCCCTCCATCTCTCTCCCTCCATGCCTCTCTCCCTCTCCAAACCCCACGCTTTCTCTCTTGATCACTTTCTACCTCTAACCCACTCTCTATACCTCCCTTATTTCTCTCTATATACACCTATCTACCTCCCTTGATCCCTCTCTCTCTCCCCTCCAACTCTCTTCCCCTACCTCTACATTGTTCATTAATTGGGTTGGTTTTCATTGATGTAAACCCTTAAAGAAAGTCCGGTAGAACAAAAGTTTGGGTAATGGACCCAAGTTTGTTTGATGAATAATGGTATGAGTTTTGATATATTTGTAGGTAAGACTATTCTATATGCATAATACATTTCATGCCATTTCCGGTGGTATCTGGAACATCACATAACTCCTCAAGGTTAGAGAATTATGGCCATGTGAAGTTGGAGAACCCTAATGAGTCATCTAAAATCCCCAAAAGGTCAAAGCATTTGCAAAAGAAATTATTTAAATAATAAATTTAATGGAGAACTCCCTAAAATAAGGAAAGTGGGATGCTACATGAAAGTATAAATAAGAGGAAAGGCTCTCTCATTTAATCACACTTGAACATATTGAATATATTTTGTTGTGTAAGGCTTATTGCAAGTACTCATTGATACATCAAAAGTTGCGAAAGCCTGAGGTAGTACGAAGGGTTGATGGAAAAAAATTTGGAATTACAATTATTACTAAAAAAACCCTAATTTCTGAGGCATACGTAGGCTAACAGTGTATTAGGGTGCGTACGTACGTGGGATGACAATGTATTAGGTTGCATACATACGCAGGCTAGCAATGTATTAGGGTGTGTACATGTGGGTAAAGCCATGGAAGCTTGAGAAAATGAATATGTAGAGGTTATATATTCTGAGATCAAGCTCCTAGGAAGGCCTATAGTGCTCAGACACATCAGATCTATCCATTGGTTCAAAAGGTATGTATTATTTCTATGAATAGTTGGATTTTGATGTATGCATGAGAAATGGCTATGGGGATTTGAGGATTCTCCCTAGAGAGACTAGTGGTTGCATGGGATATTCTGTATAAGTCAGATCTACAGAAATATAGTGCTAGTATATTAATCATTGATACTTCTTGTTAGAGTTGAGGAACATCATGTATTTCTTGGCATATGGCTAACGATTTTTGTGGTACATGGTTGAGAGCTTGTATTGGTTGATGTATTGAGAGGCTAAATATCAGAAAGGGTTTGAAGTCTAGATCATGTGAGGGTTATTATATTTATTCATGATTACACACACTTATGGCACATGAATAGAGATATATATATATAGAGTTTTTGGGTAAAGGTTATGTATGAGGATGCATGCACAGGGTACATATACAGTTTGGATACAGTGACAGGTTACAGATCTGTGTGAAAGAAGTTACAGAGGGTCATAATTTTTCAGTAGAAAGAAAACCCTAGTTTTCAAAAGGCATACATAGGTTGCATAACAACTTGGTCATGTACATATGAAGGCTTCATAACAAATAGGGCACGTACATACACGTTTTGCAAAACTACAAGTCGCGTATCTGTTGTATTTTGGTTTATACATCTTCAGTTCAGGTACAGGTTGATTGTAGGGAAGTAGTACAGGTTGGTTGCAGGTTAGTGGTACAGGTTGGCATAGTTGTACTGTGGTATATCTCACAGTGATAGTGTGAAAATGGTTCCATCATTATACTTATATTTTAGGGCGATTAGACGGGGAAAGGATAGGTGGTTTTAGACACCTTCCAGTTGTAGTCGGAGAACTTAGGGGGTTGTAGCCTCCTTTTGGTTGTCGCTATAGAATTAGGGAGTTGGATCTTCCCTCGGGTTGTAGCTTGAGAAACTAGGGGGTTGGAGATTCCTTCCATTTGTAGTTGGAAAACAAAGGAATTTGGTGCTTCCAATGAATTTAATTCTTCAAGACATATAAGAAAAATCATTCTGTGGTTTTCTCCCACTTTGGGTTTCCATGTAAAAACACTGGTGTACTGTGTATGTGTATGATTTCTCATTTGTTCATTGTTTATTTACTCTACAATTATTGGATGATAATTCTACACTGATATAACACTCGCATTATATGGTTAAAAAGGATTAAATTGCTCTATTATTGATTCACCCCCCCTCTCAGTAATACAACAATTGGAATTAAAGAAGGTTCCTTCAGAAATTAGTTTAACCACTAAAAGGAAGTTCATGGAGAGAAACAACATGTATACAAATGGAATACCACAGTTTGATGGACATAAGTATACATTTTGGAGCAGAAGGATGAAAACATATATACAGGCACAAGGATTTGAAATTTGGAAATCAGTTGTAGATGGATACAAAGAACCAACAGTTCCACCGACAAATGAAAGAAGAATAAAACTCGGTAAAATTAATTCCAAAGCCACAAACGCACTTCTGAATGGTCTTTGTGAATTTATATTCGCCAAAGTTATACATTCTAAATCCTCTAAAGATATTTGGGAAAAAATTCAAAATATTTATGAAGGAGATTCAAAAGTCAAAGAAACAAAGATTCAAACTTACAGAGGTCAGTTCGAACAAATAAAGATGAAGGAATATGAGAATATTTCATCTTATTTCTTACGAGTCGATGAAATAGTAAATTCAATCATAGGATTGGGAGAAGAAATCAAAGAATCTATAATTGTTCAAAATGTACTAATATCTCTTCCTATGAGATTTAACCCTAAGATATCAGCACTAGAAGAAAGAGAAGATCTAGACTCAATAAGCATGGATGAACTACATGGAATTTTCATAGCATATGAAATGAGAACTGAACAGGAAAATCCAGATATAAAAGAAGTAGCTTTCAAATCATCCAAAAGGTCAAAGAAAAAGGGAAGGAAACAAGGAAAATAACATAACAGCTACAATGAAATCTCGAAATATGATGAAGAAGTGGACAACTTCATCATAAGATTGAACAAGGTAACCAACTATAGATATAGAGGTAAGTTTCCTTTGATTTGTTTTAATTGTGATGGTATTGGTAATTTTTCTAACAAATTTCCTCATAAGAAAAATAAAAGGAATGATGAATATTACTCAAATAACAAACAAACATATAAAGGAGAAAGAACCACAAATAAACTTTTCAAGAAAATCTCATGCACCAAAGAGTACATCTCATCATCGGATGAAGATGAAGTCAGTGATAGTGAGGAAGACAGAGTTCTATTCATGGCAGTAGAAGACTCTGACAAAGAAGACACCGAAGAAGAATATGAATAGGCCAAAGAAGAATATGAAGAGGCATAAGTTGACTACCGAGAAGAATTTTTGTGTGCCATAGAATTTATAAGAAGAGAAAAGAAGAAAAACAAGAAGCTAAAAGCGGAACTAGACAAGAAATAAGACACTTAGGAACTAGAACAAATGATCACAAATTTGAAGGTTCAAATAGAATAAGATAAAAGAATTGAAGAAGATCTCAAAGAACAACTAGAAGAAAGAGACAAGATCATTGGAAATTTGGAAGCAGAGATTGTCACATTAAGAAAGGATCTTCAAAAGAAAAATATGCAGAACAACTCAAAAGTTTTGGATGTCATTATCAGCATTCAAAATCCCCATCATGACAAGTTCAGACTTAGATACAATCAGACAGAAAAGGGATCAATCTCCAAAACAACAGAAAAATAAACATATCCAAAAATCTATGCAGAAACAATCAAAGGGGATATGAATACCTACAAAGAATATTACAGGGACACTCCTCCACCTACAAGATTCATATTTTAGAATCAACGACCGATGGATAGGCCTCAGGAAGGAGAAGGATTCATAAGAGAAACTCCTTTTAGAAGATATTCAACTCCCAGGTATCAAAATATATTTTTTGGTTGATGTTATGCAAGTAATAATTTTGGACATAAAGATATGAATTGCAGAGCTAACAACAAGAACATAAATAACTTTGAAAGTCATACACAAAAGGGTTATCCAAGAAGGCCCAGTGAAACACAGAGAAGAAGTTACAACATGTTTGAATCATTGAGGACTGAAGTGGAATGATGCAAGTGTAAAAACTTTGGAAACATGGCCAAAGATTGAAGAATGACAGTTCCTCCTAGAGAAACACAACAGAACAAAAATAGTCACAGACAGGAACCTCAAAAGAGAACATGGATAAGAAAGAAGGACCAGTATAGCAATGAAGAATGCACACTTGCTCTACAAGCTAAGCAGAAGAAACATGGTTGGTATGTTGACAGTGGCTGCTCAAAACACATGACAGGTGATAAAGACAGGTTTCTTACATTAAGAAAGGAAAGAGATGGATCAGTCTCCTCCGGAAATGATGATTCGGCTAAAATCATTGGAAAAGGCACAGTGAGAATTGGAAACAAGAATACCAAGGAAGAAAATGTTCTACTAGTAAAAGATATGAAACATAATCTTCTAAGTGTGAGTCAAATGTGTGACCAAGGTCATGAAGTTACTTTCGATTCACAAAAGTGTGAGATAATAAAAAAAGGTTCAAGAAAATTGATTGCAACAACTACAAGAACTTCAAGCAACATATATGTACTAAGTGAAATTGGAAATGAAAAGTGTTTTCTAGGAAAGGAAGATGAAAGTTGTTTATGGAACAAAAGAATGGGTCACATACACTTTGATAACCTTGTCAAAGTCATAAAAAGGGAATATTTTAGAGAAAATCCCTAGATTACGAAACCAACCAATACTTTATGCAAACATTGTCAACAAGGAAAGAAAACAAAGACTGGGTTTAAATCAAAAGAATATTCAACAACAAGACCACTGGAAATTGTGCATGATGATCTAGTTGGACCAACTACAACAAATGGTTTAAAAGGTGAGAAATAATTTATGTTATTAGTTGATGATTATACAAGAATTACCACAATTTCCTTTCTCGGGAATAAGTTAGAAGCTTTTGAAAACTTCAAGGTCTACAAGGAAATGGTTGAAAATGAAATGGATTCAAAAATCAAATGTTTGAGATCTGATAATGGAGGAGATTTCACTTCAAATGAATTTATGGACTACTGCATTAGGCATGGAATAAAAAGGAAATTCTTCATTGTTAGGACACCTCAACAAAATGGATTTGTTGAACGAAAGAATAGAACTGTACAAGAAATGGTTGGAACAATGTTAATGGATTCCAAATTGATAGATATCATTTGGACACATGGAGTGCATACAATGGTTCACATTCAAAAAAAAGTAATGCTCAAAAACACCACTGACAAAGTTCCCTGCGAGATATGGAAAGGAATACCAACAAATGTGAAGCACTTCAGAGTATTTGGAAGCAAATGATACATCAAAGGAGAATATGGAAGAATGGGAAGGCTTGACTCTTGTGTACAAAAAATATTATTTGTTGGTTACTCAAGTACAAGGAAAGAATACAACTGTTACAATATGAGGTTGAACAAATTTGTGGAAAGCATCAATGTAACAATTGATGAAACAGGTAGATGAGAATTAAAGGAAGAATAAAATGAATCAATGGAACAACTTTACGAAGAAGAAACAAAAGATGAAGAAGAAGTAGAAGGGGAATATGAAGAGGATCAGATAGAAGTAGAAGAGTAATTTCAGCAAGTGCCTCCAAAGACACTTAGAAAATGAGTACAGAAGAATCATCCTCCAGATCAGATTATCAGAAACAAAGATACATGAGTTGAGACTAGAAGAAAAATCCATTCACTAGAATAAACACACCTAGAACTCTCATCTACGATTGAACCAAACATTTTTTAGGAGGTCAGCAAAGATAAATTTTGGAATAATGCCATGGATGAAGAATGGGATCAAATAGAGAATAATGACACTTGGGAATTGGTTCCAAGACCAAAGAATAAGAATGTGATTTGCACAAATTCGGTATTCATAAATAAATTGAATGAAGATGGAAATGTTACAAGGAATAAAGCTAGATTGGTATGTAAAGGATACACATAGGTTGAAGGAATCGACTTTGAAGAGACATTTTCTCCAGTTGCCACAATGGAAGCAATCTGATTGCTCCTAGATTATGCATGCTCCAAGAATATTAAAGTGTATCAGATGGATGTGAAATCAACCTTTCTAAATGGGGAACTTGAAGAAGAAGTCTACATTGAACAACCAAAATGATTTCAGTTGTTAGAGAACGTAGATTATGTGTGTAAATTGAAGAAGGCCTTGTATGGTCTAAAACATGATCCTAGAGCATGGTACTCTAGACAGGATAAATATCTACAACAAGCACGATTCAGAAAAGGAAGTACATACAACAACCTCTACATCAAGGTAACTCAAGATAGTATTTTATTAATTGAAGTTTATGTTGATGATATTATTTTTGGAAGCAATGATGACAGGTTAAGCCATAAATTTGCAAAGGATATGTAGAATGAATTTGAAATTTCATTACTCAAAGAACTATCCTTCTTTTTGGGTCTTCAGATACGTCAAATCAACCAAGGAATTTTTTTTCTCAAACTAAGTATATCAGAGAAATGCTAAAGAGGTTCGGAATGGAAGATTGCAAAACAGTTACGACTCCTATGCAAACCAGTTGCAAGTTGAGAAAAGTTGATAATTCAAAGTCTACAGCCCAGAGGCAATCCATGCCATTGTTTGGCTTCTTACTATATGTGACAAAATTTAGACTAGATGTAATGCAGGCAGTTGGACAGGTGGCACGATTTCAATTAGAACCAAAGGAAACACATGTTGTAGCAGTGAAGAGGATTTTCAGATATCTCAAGGGAACAAAACATTTTGGATTATGGTATCCAAAATGAAAGGATTTATCAGTTATTACCTACACATATTCATATTGGGCAGGTTGCATTGATGATCAACAAAGCACCAATGGAGCAGTGTTTTACATGGCTGAGTGTTTAGTATCATGGCTAAGAAAGAAACAATCACAAATATCCTTATCTATAGTCAAGGCAGAGTATATTGCATCAACATCGTTTTATACACAGGTTTTATAGATAAAACAAACTCTGACGGATATACAGGTTGAGTATGATGAGCCCATTCCAATCTATTGTTATAATAAAATCACCATCAATATCTCAAAGAACCCGGTGATGCACTCCAAGATGAATCAAATAAAGTATCATTTTCTACAGGAACAGGTTGCAGAGAAGAACCTCAGAGTTGAATATGTGGGCACAAAAGAACAAGTGGAAGACATATTTACAAAACCACTTCCACGAAAATCCTTTGAGTATCTTCACCAGAGACTCGAAGTAATTTCTACTACAAAATGAATGATTTTTAATGCTTATATTATATGTCTTATATCTACACGAGGAAGCACCATAAAGAGGAAAATTCAGGTTGGGAGATCAGTTTTAGGAAGAGTTTAGTCAGGGGAGTATCCCCAAGGACAGTTCAGTTAGGAGGAGAAACCCTAGATGGAAAGATACATTTTCCATTGATGACAAAGGGGGAGAGATTTATCAGATGCAGAGCACAAAGCCATGGTTCTACAGGGAGTGATAGTCACAGGCAGAGCATGAGTGATATGACTTCACTATTTTATGACATGACCTTAGTATTGGATCAGAGTGTTTTCATCAATGCCAAAGGGGGATATTGTTTATTAATTGGGTTGGTTGTCATTGATGTCAACCCTTGAAGAAAGTCTGGTAGCGAATTCCAGTAGCACAAAGGTTTGGGTAGTGGACCCAAGTTTGTTTGATGGATAATGGTATGATTTTTGATATAGTTGTAGGTAAGACTATTCTATATGGATAGTACATGTCTTGTCATTTCAGCTGGTATGTGGAACGTCACATAAATCCTCACAGTTAGAGAATTATGGCCATGTGAAGTTGGAGAACCATCATGAGTCCTCTAGAAGCCCCAAAAGGTCAAAGTGTTTGCAAAAGAAATTATTTAAATAATAAATTTAATGGAGAACTCCCTAAAATAAGGAAAGTGGGATGCTACATGAAATCATAAATAAGAGGCAAGGCTCTCTTATTTAATCACACTTGAAAATATTGAATATATTTTGTTGTGTAAGGCTTATTGCAAGTACTCATTGATACATCTGAAATTGTGAAAGTCTAAGGTAGTATGAAGGGCTGACGGAGAAAGTTTTGAAATTACAATGAATACTAAAAAACCCTAAGTTTTGAGGCATACACAGGCTGACAATGTATTAGGGTGCATACATATGCAGGCTGACAGTGTATTAGCATGCGTACATACGTGGGATGACACTGTATTAGGGTGGATACATACGCAGACTGTCAATGTATTAGTGTGTGTACATGTGGGTAAAGCCATGGAAACTTGAGAAGATGAAGATGCAGAGGTTCTATATTCTAAGATCAAGCTCCCAGAAAGGTCTACAATGCTCAGATACATCAGATCTATCCATTGGTTCAAAAGGTATGTCTTATTTTTATGAATAGTTGTATTTTGATGTATGCATGAGAAATGGATATGGAGATTTGTGGATTCTCCCTAGAGAAACTAGTCGTTGCATGAGATCTTTTGTATAAGTCAAATCTATTATAGAAATACATTGTTGGTATATTTATCATTGATACTTCTTGTTAAAGTTGAGGAACATCTTGTATTTCTTGGAATATGGATAAAAAAAAAATTGGTACACAGTTGAGAGCTTGTATTGGTTGATGCATTGAGAGGCTGAATATCAGAAAGGGTTTGAAGTCTAGATTATGTGAGGGTTATTATACTTGTTCATGATTACACACATTTATGGCACATGACTAGAGAGAGATATAGATTTTTTGGGTAAAGGTTATGTATGCGGATGCATGCATAGGGTATAGATATAGTCTGGATACAATGACAGGTTACATATCTATGTTAAAGAAGTTACAGAGGATCAAAAATTTTCAAAAGAAAGAAAACCCTAGTTTTCAGAAGGCATACACAAGCTACATAACAACTTGGTCACGTACATACACATGCTGCATAACAGATAGGGCATGTACATACATGTACTAAATAATTATAGGTCGCGTATATGTTGTATTTTGGTTGATACATGTTCAGTTAAGGTACATGTTGATTGCAGGGAAGTAGTATAGGTTGGTGGTAGGTCAGTGGTACAAGTTGGAAGAGTTGTACAGTGGTATATCTCACAATGATAGTGTGACAATAGTTCCATCATTCTACTTATATTTCAGGGCAGTTGGATGGGGTAAGGATAGTTGGTTTTAGCCACCTTTCGGTTGTAGCGGTAGAGCTTAGGGGGTTGTAGCCTCCTTCTAGTTGTATCCAGAGAATTGAGGAGTTATATCTTCCCTCAGGTTGTAGCCTAAGAAACTAGGGGTTTGGATCCTCCTTCCAGTTGCAGCTAGAAATCCAAGGAAGTTGGTGCTTCCAATGAAAGTAATTCTTCAAGACATATAAAAAAAAATAATTCCATGGTTTTCTCTCGCTTTGGGTTTCCACATAAAAACACTGGTGTACTGTGTATGTGTATGATTTCCCATTTGTTCATTGTTTATTTACTCTTCAATTATTGGATGATAATGCTACACTGATATAACACTTGCATTATATGGTTAAAAAGGATTAAATTTCTCTATTACTGATTCACCCCCCCTCTCAGTAATCCAACACTCCCTCCCTCTACCTCCCTCTCTTTCTCTCTCTCCCTCCCTCCCTCATTTCCATCC
>ML780041.1:640824-663188 GCA_009831015.1 Picea engelmannii | reverse complement strand
TCTCTACCCACTTCTCTCTCTCTCTCTCTCTCTCTCTCTCTCTCTCTCTCTCTCTCTCTCTCTCTCTTCCACACACACACACACACATAGATGATTTTACGGGACAAATTTTCCATCATTTTCACAAAAACGATTCACCAATTTCCATTTTTTCTATAAATGATTTGCCAAAATTCCATAAAAGAAAACTATTTTACCTTAACAATTTCCAAATTTTTATAAAAACTATGTAAAATCCTTAGAAACTTGAATATTTTTACAAAACTATCACCAAAATTTTTACATTTCGCATATAAAGTACAAGTAACATTATCCCATGTTTCTACATTTTAATATAAATTTTCATCCTTAAAATTATCCCTGCACCCCTCTTCCCCTCCTCCCCCCTCTCTCTCTCCCCCCCTCTCCCTCTCTTTACATTTCTCTACCTCACTCTCTCTCTCTCTCTCATCTACCCCTCTCTTTTTCACTCGCTATCCTCCGATTTCACTGTCTCACCCCCTCTATCAATCTATCTTTCTCTCCCAAAAGAGGGGAAGAGAGAGGGAGGGAGTCAAAGAGGGGGGATATGGACATGGGAGAGAGATAGGGAGAGAGATAGAGAGGGGGGGAGAGAGAGAGGAGGGGGTAGAGAGAGGGGGAGGGTATAGAGATATATATTAGGGAGAGTGGGGGAGAGATAGAGAGAGAGAGAGAGTGAAGAGGGAGACATGGAGATGAGGAGAAATAGGTAGGTAGATAATGAGAGAGAGACATAGGGAGGTAGAGAAAGGTAAATAGTGATATGGCGGGGACACTAGAGGAGAGAGAGAGACATATAAGGAGGGAGAGAGTGAGAGAGGGGAAGGGGGGGAGATATAGGAGAAACGATAGGGAGAGAGAGAGGGAGGGAGGGACGGAGGTGTTGTAACCTAGATATGCACCCTTGCCTCTCCTCTCTCATTTCCCTATGTATTCATCGAATTTTTCCTCTTCTAGTTGATAAATTTGGTTTCCCATCTGTTCATTGACATGGTGTTCTTTATTGGATTGCTTAATTGATTCTTTGCACTGAATTATTTATGTTTTCCTTGAAAGATAATTTCATGTCTAGTTTGAGTTTGAAATACTTGTCATGATGTTTTCCATTAATTGAGCATGCAACAGGTCCACCAAGACTTTCTTGTGTGTAGGATACATCCAGGTCTGCCAATTCCTTTGTATGCATAGTAAGAAACCAAGAGAAAAAATGCAACATTCAGAGAAGTCCATTTCGGGCTTGGAATATAAGAAAATAGAGAGGTTCAATTTTCAATGGTGGATGTCCTTGCCATTTTCAATTTTGAAGTAACGAGAGAATGCCATGTCAATCAGGCCCATACTACTTTGGGATATTTCCATGCTTTACATCTCGAAGTCCTGAAGAGACGAAGTCCCAAAGTGATGTTAGACTACCATGTTACTTCGGTCCCTACCACTCCATGGATGTTTTTCAACTCAACACTTGGAACTCATAAGTTCAGATGTGTGAGACACATGGCGCTCATATCATGCCCTTTTATTGCGTCATCCATGCTTTTTCTAGATCACCACGTCACTCTAGGAGTTCAGCCATCCTGTAGATGTTCATACTCTACACTCAGAATATCTTGAACCCCGAAGATCCAAAGACACATGGCATTCATCTAGTGCTGACATGTGGCACTCATATGTTGAGACACGTGGCACTCATTTAAGGCATATTTGGGTCTGTCATCTGTGTTATTTTGAGTGACATGTGTCACCCTTCTTTCCATGACACGTCAGCGATCGGACATCAGGCTACCACATCAAATTCGGTAGATCATCCTTTGGGGGATTTCCAAGAACAACATTCATAAAATATTGAATCCCAAAGTGTCGGAGACACATGGCACTCATTCGCCTGAGACACATGGCACTCATACATCAGTACACATGGAATTCATTTTCGACCTCCACATCACTCTGGGCCCGTACTACTCCAAGAGTTATAAAAACTTTGCATCCAAAATATTTCGAAGCCCGAAGTCCCGAAGTGACGAGAGACTACCATGTCAACCGGGAGAAGGTCACTTTGAGAGATATTCATGCTCCACTTTCAAAAGCTCCCGAGCTCTAAGAAATTTGTGCCATCACTAAATCAGATAGGAGATTTCTAATATGCTAGGAGGATAGATTCTTAGCAGGGGCGCTAAAGTAGTAGGGTCACCTAAATTGAAGATCACAAACATGATCGACGACCACAACTCATTGCGAGGACGAAAAATGTTCAAACCTTAATCTTCCAGAGAGGTCCTGCAATTGAAACCATGGTATTTCTAGAGAGTCACATGGAATATGGTGGTGGATTGCGGGAGTTGGAGCGGTGTGGATCCAAACCAACCTCGACAACTTCCATAATCATGTTCTTATATGACGTCAATTCACCATGTCACTCTGGGAGATTTTCACACTACATATCCAACTGTCTTCAGTGGCCTCCAACAATGTGTGTGCATGCCATGATCAATGCAGAACTTGGCTCTGTCACTCCGAATCAGTTTTTCCACAGTCTCAATTCATTCCAACGCTCACATCAATCCAGTTTCATCGCTAGTGTTAGTTTTCAATTATTCAGTTCAAGACTCTATTTAGTTTAAAGCATAATAAGTGGTCTTCTATGTGTGATAAGAACCACTATTTGTTATTAATTCAAATGTGAAGTATACATTGTTGTACTCCAACGTTGTTTTAGTCAAGTTAATTACTCGTTTACAATTGTTAATGTAGATTTAATTCTCAGTCCTAGATGGACGAGAGCCTCTGCAACTAATAAATATGCAGTTTATGTAGGTTTTGAGGGTTCAATTTTTGGGAAGCGATAGAAATACATCAGACTAGTTGGACCCGTTCTATGCATGGATTAAATCTCTCTACCTAGTGAATATACTCTTGATGACAATGTTTCATTCAAATTTTCATGTGTTTTATTTTATCTTATCTTGAATGCAATTTTGATTTGTGAAAAGTACATTTCATTTCCTTAAGCTATTGTATAACTTGTCTTTATTGATATACAACCTATGAAAACATATAATGCTTGGTGAAGATTTGTTTTTATTGCAACTTGTGGGAGAAATTGTGTTTTTGATACATCTTTAATGTCTTGAAATTTTATTTTAAGTATTTAACTTCTTGCAATGGATTATTCATTGAGTAATTTGTTGTTTCCCTTTGTTTTCTATTATTTCACTTGCTTGTCATTAGTGTGCCACCAGTCAAGGAGGACTCTCATCCATATCATTTTTCCAACCCAACCGTGCCTCTGTCTTGGTAAAACCAACCCTCTTACTTACCCAAAAAATCAAATTATCAAAAGAATAATCATCCCAAAACTTGAGGTGGCCTAGCTTTTCCCTTTAGCAGTCAGGTGCACACTTTAGGACCAACATCTTCTGGTGCCATTGTCGGGGAACAGAGTAACACAATATATTTCCCTGGGATAATGACAATGATCAAATATTATATTTGATGGTGAACAAAGACCAGACACATTTAGACTACATATCATTCATCCGATGACTTCATGGTTAAAGAATCCAGTGGCGACTCCACTGAGTAAAATTTATGAAAGAAATACTAGCGCCCATAAAAGGACACAACCGATCCAAATCTGAACAAATCAAAGCCAAAAAGGGTCATCCTAACCCTAAGAAGGACATAGTAGTCTCTAATCCCGAAAGGTAACTAATAAATTCCACCATAGCTTAGATATATACCTCCCCCCTGAAGGGTAAAGTTATGCCCAAAGAGTCTACTTCTTTTCATCATCACAAGCAACTTGAATTTTCTAGCCCTGAGAATCACAATTCCAAGGAACCTCAGACATATTCTACTCCTAACTATACTTCATCATCTATTCTAGCATCCACCCCTGTAGCTCCCATAAACCTTCAGATTCCTATTTCTCAAGCCATGGCTACTAACAAGATGAATGCCATAATTGATACCATGTATGAACCCCTAGTTCTTCATGTAGGCTTACCTGCACTCCCAACCATAGATTACATGAAATATTTACCAATATAGAATGGGGAGGGTGATGTCACTGTTGAGGAACATCTGGTAGCCTTTTACATCTTTGCAAACAAATTTAACATTGACTATGAAGATGTGTGGATGAGGTTGTTTTTGCAGATTCTGGATGGGGAAGTAAGGAAATGGTTCCAAGGTATTCCTCTATCGCAGATATTGAGGCGTTATATGAAGCTTTCACAAATAAATGGGGAGATAGGATAGATTATCTCTACTACATCACTGAGTTTGGGGCTCTGAAGAGAAAGAATGGTGAATCTATTTTAGAATTCACCAAGAGATTCTGTAATACCCCAAGGACATGCCCCAATTTCATTATGAATTGTGATTATGTTTTATAGGGTGGTGATCTAGATTATTTTCGACACGAAATGAGATCGGAGATATAATAAAGAAATGCTCAAAGATATCATATATATTCAATAATATAACAGAAATGTATCAGAGATGCAACCATAAACACGGATATACAGTAATACACGATTTCTATTAATGAAAGAAATGTACAGAGACTGTAAAAATATAGAGTGAAAGACTCGCTAGAATGGTGGCAGCTTATCTCTGAGAAGAGATGTGATGGCTACTCACATTCAAAAGAAGATGATTAAAATGAGGCTCTGAAGGAATTTTTACAATAAATAGGAATTCCAAAAGTCCAATACATCCAAAAACCTAACCCTAGGAAATGAAGCGCCAAAAGTCATGTGGGCTCCATTTGGGTAAGTTAGTACATCAACTTCCTGGGGTCATAACTTTTGCATACGATCTCTGTTTTAAGCGTATGATAGCTTGTTGGAAAGGTATCGTCAAGGAGATCCATTTTGGGGGAATAATAATTCCTTTGGCTATCAATGATAACCTCTATCTTGAAAATCTTTCATTTGGGCCCTCAAAATGGCCCCAGAAGTTAAAAACTGCTAAAAATAGTAAATTAAAAAATTTGCCAGAAAACTGTTTTGAGCGAGTCGAAAAAGGTGGGTGGCCACCGATATCCACTTGGATTAGGTGGTGAGACAAGTTTATATAAGTTGATAGGCTTATATGTTTATTAGACTGGAGAGCCTAAGTGTTAAAGGCCAGGAGCCTGATTTTGTACATGTAATCACACACATTATTAATAAAAGATAAACATCTCTGCGTGTGGACCGACCATGATGAATGAGTGATGGGGAAATAAGTTGCCACAAAGCCTACATAAGGGAGAGGGGGATGAAAGTTTGGGAGAAAGGGGCTAAGCTTGGGGGATTAAGCCCTTGGGAATAATAATCTATTATTATTCCAAATTACTGTGTAAATGTTTATGTGTTATCCTAAGTTCTTTTGAAGGATAGGTGACTTCCAAATGGGAAGGAACGTGCTTCATGGATGATATGTGTCAACCTGAGTGCATGCAATTTAACCTAGGAAATGAGTCGTGTTTGGGGTTCACTTCCAATTCTTCCAACCTCAGCATGAGTTTGTTCGACATTCGCCATCCTCCGTTTGAACGCATTTTGGCCTCTGTGATTGGACCTATGCATACCTCACACACCTGAAACCCATGGTAAACTGTGAATTGAGCCATGTCTCCTAGTTTTCTTGCTGAGAATACCGACGCATCTAGTAAACTCAAAGTCGAGCTATGCCTTAGCGCAGACTGTTGTCGTTTTTGGGTGTCCATAACCATTTTTCCCAGTTGGAATGTAGTGGCCACGCAATTATCAACTTAATGTGGCTAGCTTCCATTGTATGTACCTGGTTAAGCCTTGTTGTCATCCTCACTATGTTGGAATTGGTCAAAGAATAGGTTTCCAGGCCTGTGAGAAACTCTCTCCAGGTGAGAGAGTGTGTTGAGGAAGTGAAAACTCCTGGAAGGATTCCTTTAGTTGCTATAGAACTCTGAGACTTTTTATTCAGTCTGTTGCTGAAGCCCAAGGCAAGGGATCTTAGCAGCCGAAGGACTATCCCAAGTGGTGATAGTGAAGGTGTATACTCCTGGGGTGGAACATACATGTCGGGAATGAGAGTCTGGAAGAAGTGGGCGTAAGTGACTCATGGGGAGAGAATCCTTCCTCTGTGACTATGTGATTTTCCATTGAACATGCCTAGCCTAGGATTCCCTACCCGGCGGATATTAGTCCCAGCTCGAGGGTGACCTACTGCTGAGAGTGATGAGCAACGTGGTCTAAGGTTGGGAGTTTTATGGAAGGTCTACACGCAGTTGGTGGTGTTACCATCATTCCAAAAGATAAGTATCAAATTGCGATTAATTATATGCTATCATGCAATTCTGTGTGAACTCTATATTGTTTAGTTAAATGTGTTTAATTTGACTTAATGCATGTTATATTTATATATATGAGAATGTTTCCACGTGGTAGCATTCACCCAGCCATGGGAGTGATTGCCAGGGTCGTTACAGTTTGGTATCAGGGCCAAGATTTCAACGCTGAACCTATATGGGCCAAACGAGTGGTGTTTGGACCCAAGGTATCGAGTGAAATTGTGTCTGGAGGACTAATTTTGAACCTTAGATTGTTTTTTAGTGACAAGGAGTCACTTAGCTGTGTCACAATCTTGTATCTAGGATGTTATAAAATCCACAGTCGGTGTGGCATATGGCCACAGGGAGAGAGAGAGAGAGAGAGAGAGAGATCAACGCTAGAAGTGATGGAGTCGTAGGATCTATTCCGGAGGAAGGGAGAACCCTTATGACCGTTAGATCCAGAGCAGGTGCTAGAAGGATATCCGAGAAGCCTTTCGGGAGTTCAGTTGTTGGGAAAAGTGAGGAGCGTGGAGACACAAAACCCCGAAACCCGAAAACCCAAAAACCCAAAAAGATCTACACCATAGATCTGGGAAAAGATCTTAATCGTTGGATCAAACATATAGTAAATAGCGATTTCACGATTTCAGCTTTGGGGAAAAGTGAGTTGTGCTGATGCACAAACTCTGGAAACCCAAAGTCATGAAAATAAAAGTGAAGGTGGTGGGACCCTATGACGTCGTCAGAGGTGATGTGGACCTTCTTAGACCTGCCACGTACCACCGCCATAGTTGGTGATAGTTGTGTTGTGGGCCCAGGGATGGGAAAGGTCAGAATTTCAGGAGTCGGGAGTTGGAGAGGGAAGAAAGTGCGAGAACCTCCGGGACCAAAATCCCAAAATCTTGAAACACCAAAATCCTGAAACCCAAAAATCCAAAAATCCCAAAACCTCGAAGTTTCATTTGGAGAACCTTGTAGACCTAGTTCTTGGTCACAACACTTGGTCATGTGGGGTTGGGGAAAATAGAGAAAAGGGATATGGCCTGAGTGTGTTGTAGAACCGAGAAGAGCTCGCAAAATTCATGGAAACAAAACGTTTTCTTGAATCAAGTCGTTTTGAATGTTGTGGAATTTTTTAGGATTAATAACTTGACAAACTCTGGTGGTCTACACATTGTGTTTGCAGAAGTTTAGAAAGTGCTAAAACCATTTAGAGTCTCTGTCAATTGCAAGGAATGGAAGAGGTGCGAATTGCCTCCAGTCCAGAGAATGAAAGAAAAGGAATGGATGTCAACTTGGGAGTCGAAGGATCGAACTCCAATGGGCACAGAAAGGAGATGAATAAGGAATGGTATATGATGAAAATCATTGAAAGATTGCAGAAGGATACCCAAGCTCACCAAGTTGATAGAAAAAGGCTCAAGAAAACTCAGGATAAACAAGGTGAATTCAACTTGAAGTTGTTGCAGATCTTGGATAGGATTGAAAGAAGATTGGAAAAGGAGAGGGACACAAGAAAAACAGGGAATCACAGGACCCCTGAGAGGAAAACAATATCAAGAAGTGTTAGTAGACATCATCGTCACTCTCCGAAGCATTCTGATAAGGAAACAAACAATAGTTCAAGACCATCTCCTACCAGAAAGCACAAGAGGTTTGGAGTGGATGAACTAAAAGGATAAATGAATAAGATTAAGCCTCCCACATTTAAGGGAGAACACCAAAAGGAAGAAGATGCAGAAACATGGTTGCTTGGCATGAGGAAATATTTCCAACTGCAAAATTATTCCTCTCATGCAGAAGGAAGAATTGTGATGTATCAATTAAAAGGAAAAGAATCCATGTGGTGGGATCAACTTATACAGGTGCAACACATTAAAGAGAAAGATGTCACTTGGAAGGAATTCAAGAGATACTTTGATAAGAAATATTTGAATAAAAGATATTATGATAGAAAGATGAAAGATTTATTCGAACTCAAGTTGGGCAACATGACCATTGATGAATACGAACGAAGGTTTTTGGAATTCTTGAAGTATGTTCCATTCATCAAGGATGAGGCTGTCAAGATTTAGAGATATCTAAGTGGATTACCACCTTCTATTGGTGACAAGATTCAATATGATGACCCTAAGTCTATGGGAGAAACAATAAGAAAAGAGAAATGCTTATATGAACAACAGAGGCAAAAGCCTACCTTCCAGAAGGCTTGGGAATAAAATAAGAAGTTCAAGAAGGAACATAGGCAGAAGGTAAACAAGCCTCCCTTTTTTAGAAATAGTCCTCAGGGACAACCATATTTTAGAGAGCCTAGAAAGGCTGAAGTGGGTGGACAATTTCCAAGGAAGAAACCTATGGAGTGTTCGGGTTGTAAAGGAAACCATAGGTACAGAGAATGTCCCCACAGAAATGATAAAGTGAGATTCGTCCACAATGTTCAGCAAGCTAAAATAGTGGAGGACATAGGCAGTAGAATGCCAAGGATCTACGCAACTCTGGACAACAAGCAAGATGAATTTCAATCGCACATGATTGAAGTGGAAGGTATGATTAACAACTGACCAATTACTGTTTTAATTGATTCTGGAGCTAGCCATAGTTATATAGATCCTAGAGTCATGGAAGGTTTTAATTTATCAAGAAGAAAACATGAAAAGTATTGGTTAGTGCAGTTGGCTATAGGAACCAAGAGGAAGGTCACTAAGTTGGTTAAGTCCTATCCTATGGACATGAAAGGATTGAGCACGAAGGCTGAATTGAACATTCTTCCTTTAGGCTCTTATGATTGTTTAATTAGGATGGACTGTTTGGACCATAACCATGCCCTCCTGGACTGTCGTAACAAGGCATTTACTTGCCTGGATGAGGAAGGAAATGGGAAAACATTCCAAGGAATTCCTAGAGATGTTATTGTTAGATAAATTTCAGCATTACAACTGAAGAAACGCTACAGGAAAGGTTGTCAGTTGTTTTCAACCCATATGGAGGAAGAATCTAAGAATGAGATCTCAAGGATTAGATACCATCTAGTACTAAAAGAGTTTGAATATGTATTTCAGGAGGTACTCGGACTACCTCTGAAGAGAGATATCAATTTCTATGTAAATTTGATGCCTGGAACAACTCCAGTGTTGAAATCTCCTTATAGAATGAACACACCCAAACTGAAAGAACTTCAGTTGCAACTGGAAGAGATTATGAGGATGAAACGTGTCGCCTTGGGGTGCCTTGGTTCTATTCATGAAGAAGAAGGATGGAATGTTGAGGCTGTGCATCGACTTTCGACAACTGAACAAAGTAACTGTTAAGAACAAGTATCCTCGGTCGAGGATCGACGATCTTTTTGATCAATTGAAGGATGTGAAAACATTTTTGAATATAGATATCATATCGGGATATCACCAGGTAAGAATAAAGTATGAAGACATCAGAAAGACCGCCTTTAGAACAAGGTATGGTCATTATGAGTTCATAGTGGTGCCGTTTGGACTGTCGAACACACCTATTGTTTTTATGTTCTTGATGAATGGTGTATTCAGGTACTATCTAGACAAGTTTGTCATAGTCTTCCTGGATGACATTCTAGTGTATTCCAAGTCAGAAGAAGAGCATGAACAACACCTGAGGATGGTGCTGTAGGTGCTAAGAGAGCACCAGTTGTATGCCAAGTTGAGAAAATGTTCATTTTATCAAAGGCAAATCCATTACTTGGGGCATATTGTTACAGAAGAAGGGATCGTCATGGATCCTAAGAAGGTTGAGGCCATTAGAGAATGGAAAGTGCCAAGGCATGTGGCAGAATTTAGATCCTTTATGGGTTTAGTGGGATATTACATAAGGTTTATCATAGGGTTCTCAAAGATAGCCTAGCCTATCACTTATTTGAAAAGGAAGGAGAAGAAGTTTCAGTGGACAGAGGATTGTGAGAAACGTTTTCAATGATTGAAGAAACTATTAACCAGTGCTCCAACCTAAGAATCGCAGATCCAAATAAAGATTTCATAGTATGCATCGATGCATGCAAAGAAGGACTGGGAGGAGTCCCTAGTCAGAATGGATTCGTAATTTGTTATGAATCCATAAAGTTGAAAGAGGATGAAAGGAATTATGCCACTCATGATTTGGAGTTGGTAGTAATCATTCAATCTTTGAGGAAATGGAGACATTGCCTCATGGGGAGGAAATTTGAATTGAGAAAAGGACATAACGGTCTGATGTAATTGTTTGACCAACCAACCTTGAATGCTAGGCAGAGCAGATGGTTGGAGTTTCTGTGTGAATATGACTTTGATATCAAGCATATCAAAGGGAAGGAGACTAAAGTGGTTGATGCACTCAGTAGAAAAGTGCACAACTTACATGCTACATCCATTAGCATGAACCAAACTGATCTAAAGGGACGAATTTTGGAGGCTGCAAATACAGATTTGCAGTAAAGAGATTTGGTAGCAAAGCTACAGTGAGGTAAGATGCCACAGAAGGAGGAGATTTATAAATTAGGAACTGATGGGTTAATTATGTACAAGAACAAAATTTACATACCTAATGTCCAGGAATTGAAACGTATGTTTTTGCACGAAATGCATAATGTCCCTTATGTAGGGCACCCTGGATATCAGAAAACTGTGGTAGCAGTCAAGATTCATTATTTCTGGCCAGGTTTGAAGAAAGAGATTGTAGAATACATCACTAGATGTATGGAATGCCAAAATGTTAAAGCTGAGCACAGACACCCAATAGGGTTGTTGCAACCTTTACCCATTCCTGAGTGGAAGTGGGAAGTGGTGACAATGGATTTCATCGTCAGTTTTCCCAGAACAGGCAAGCAACATGACTCAATCATGGTGGTGATGGACAAGCTTATGAAAGCTGCCCATTTTATTTCGTTAAAGACGACTCATAAGGAAACAGATGTTGCTGATATTTTTATGAAGGAAGTGGCACAATTGTACGGAATTCCCAAGACAATTGTGTCTTACAAAGACTTGAAATTTACCTCAAATTTTTGGAAGGGGTTGTTCAAGGGATTCATAATGAATCTGAATTTCAGTACAACCTACCATCCCAAGTCAGATGGGCAGATAGAGAGGTTTAATCGAGTGATAGAAGACATACTGAGAATGTATGTGATGGATAAACCATCGAAATGGGAATACTACCTACATTTGGTAGAATTCGCCTACAACAATGGGTATCAAGCATCATTGAAAATGATCCCATTTGAAGCACTTTATGACAGAAAGTGCAACATCACAGTAAGCTGGGATAACCCAGCTGATAGAGCGATAGTTGGGTTAGAATTTCTTAAGGAAATGGAAGATCAAATGCTAAAAATTAAGCATAATTTGAAAGCTTCCCAAGACAAGCATAAAAGTTATGTTGATAGGAATAGAACCCACAGAGAGTTTAAAGTGGGTGATCATGTTTTTATGAAAGTAAAAGACAATAGAAGTTCCCTGAAGTTGGGAAACTGTGCCAATTTGGCAGCCAGATTTTGCGGGCCACTTGAAATCCTAGAAAGGATTGGGCCAGTTGCATATATGCTTTCATTACCTGCATCCATGACTGTACATAATGTGTTTCATGTTTCATTGCTTAAGAAATATATAGCTAATGCTAATCATGTAATCGATTGGAATGCGATTCAGGTGGAGCAAGAAGGTGTGCTGCAAGTGCATCCTATGCACATATTGGACAGGAAAAGAAAACAGCTCTGGAATTGAGCTATAGGGCTTGTAAAGGTCCATTGGACCTGGTATGGTCCTAAGGATATGACGTGGGAGCATGAGGATGCTATACGAGCAAAATACCCGCACCGTTTTTGAAGAGTTTAAAAATCCTGCGGATGCTGTGGAAAAGTTGCACCGAGGACAGTGCAAAAATAAGGGGAGGGGATTGTAATACCCCAAGGACATGCGCCAATTTAATTATGAATTGTAATTATGTTTTATAGGCTGGTGTGAGAACTTTATATAATATAATGGGCTTATATGTTTATTAGACTGGAGAGCCTAAGTGTTAAAGGCTAGGAGCCTGATTTTGTACATGTAATAACGCACATTATTAATAAAAGATAAAAATCTCTACGTGTGGACTGACCATGATGAATGAGTGATGGGGGACTAAGCTGCCACAAATCCTACATAAGGGAGAGGGGGATGAAATGTTGGGAGAAGGGGATAATCTTGGGGGCTTAAGCCCTTGGGAATAATAATTTATTATTATTCCAAATTACTGTGTAAATGTTTATGTGTTATCCTAAGTTCTTTTGAAGGACATGTGACTTCCAAATGGGAAGGAACGTGCTTCATAGATGACATGTGTCAACTCGAGTGCATGCAATTTAACCCAAGAAATGAGCCATGTTGGGGGTTCGCTTCCCATTCTTCCAACCTCGGCATGAGTTTGTTCGGCATTCGCCATCCTCCGTCTGAACACATTTTGGCCTCTGTGATTGGACCTCTGCATACCTCACACACCTGAAACCCATGGTAAACTGTGAACTGATCTGTGTCTACTGGGTTGCTTGTTGAGAAGCTCAACGCATCCTGTAAACTTAGAGTCAAGCTATTCCTTAGCGTGGACTGTTTCTATTTTTGGGTGTCCATAACCATTTTTCCCAGTTGGATGTAGTGGCCATGCAGTTCTCGACTGAATCTGGATGGTTGTCATTGTCTGTACCTGGTTAAGCCTTGTTATTATCCTCACTATGTTGGAATTGGTCAAAGAACAGGTTTCCAAGCCTATGAGAAACTCTCTCCAGGTGAGAGAGTGTGTTGAGGAAGTGAAAAATCCTGGAATGAATCTTGTAGCTGCTACAGAACTTTGAGACTTCCGATCCAGTCTATTGCTAAAGACCAAGGAAATGAAGGTTAGCAATCGAAGGACTGTCTCGGTGATAGTGAAGGTGTATACTCCTGTGTTGGAACAAGCATGTGGGGAATGAGAGTCTGGGAACAATGGGCGTAAGTGACTCCTGGGGATAGAATCCTTCCTCTGTGACTATATGAATTTCCATTGACCATGCCTAGCCTAGGATTCCCTGCCCGGTGGATCTTAGTCCCAGCTCAGGGGTGACCTACTGCTGAGAGTGATGAGAAATGCAGTCTAAGGCTGGGAGGTTCGTGGATGGTCTACACACAATTGGTGGTGTTACCATCATTCCAAAATATAAGTATCAAATTGAGATTAATTATATGTTATCATGCAATTATGTGTGCACTTTATATTGTTTAGTTAAATGTGTTTAATTTGACTTAATGCATGTTATATTTATATATATGTGAATGTTTTCGTGTGGTATCGTTCCCCCGACCATGGGAGTGGTGTCCGGGGTCGTTACAAATTCAATAATATGTATGGTAGAATCCCAGATGAGATCAAACCAACTAAAGCCTCTGCGAAGATCACTTATTCCAATTCATTTGATGCAGATTTCTCACTTATGCTGAGGGAGAGAAGATCCACCACACTGTTGTCCATGCAAGATGAAGCCATTGAGGTCAAATCCAATATCTTGGCATCAGACAGGTTAAATACTAGGTCTGATAAAGACAACAAGAAATAGAGAGAAGATTCCCCTGCCTCCTCTAACCTAGCCACATCTGATTCCGAACTTGATGAAATGACCAAAACTTTGAAGGATATGACATCTGAAATAGCTAAAATGAAATCTAAACAACCAAATAGATATTTTCAAGGGGCTAGAAATAGAAATCCAAATCAGTTTAGAAGGCCTAATGATGCCCCTCAATTAATGCAAAGAGAAAGGAGGAATGTTGATGATCAAAGGGTAGTGACTCCTTTCCAAGAAAATCATATTGAGGAGATAGATGTAGACAACAATGTTGTAGAAGATATAGTTGTACTTTTCAATGAAATAGATTATTATACTAGTCACTTAACGCAACAAGAATATGAAGTAGCACAATTGTCAAATCAGATTGATAATCAAATACAGGAAGAGGGATTTATTCAAGGCCAACCCCCAAAAAATATGATTTGAGGATAAGAGGGGGGGATCCCAAAGCCGCTACATATAATCAAAACAAAAAGGATGAATTCCTTCCCAAGACAAATCCGAGGAAGGATGTGTCATCTAAAGCTCAACAACTTTCCCCACCTAAACCTACCGTCCTTGAGATAAAGGAAGATGATAGGCCACCAACCTCTTTCAACCTAGAGCATGAGTTGAGAAAGATCAAGATCCCTGTGCCTTTGACATAATTGATGAAGAATGAACCTTTCAAAAAATCCATCATGAAAGTTTTGCAACCAACTCCTTCTATTGTATTTTCTGATGAAATTAGTTTGCAAGATGAGAACCCAACCATTACTGTGGGTCCACACATTGAGGATGGATCTAATGCTTCTCCACCATTCTATATATATTTGAATGTCCATGATAAGATCATGTATAATTTTCTTATGGACTCATGATCCTTGCACAATGTTATGCCCAAAGTTGTTATGGAAGAACTAGGTCTGGATATCACCAAACCCTACTATGACCTGTACTCCTTTGATTCTAAGAAGGTAAAACTTTTGGGACTGAAAAAGGATATCGTGGCTTATTTGGAACAATTACCAATGAAGAATGTAGTGATGGACATTCTGTTGGCTGACAGTCCCCTAAAATTTGGTATTCTCTTATCCATAAATTGGGCTAAGAAGGTTGGAGGGTCATTACAAATGGACCTCACTTACGTCACCATCCCTGTGTTTGGAGGGGAACATAGGAGGTTATACAGAGAGGTAAGGTTATCCTACATCATCAGTGACCATCAGAACCCAAGAACTCAACCAATCTATGTTGTTGAGAATGAGATAGGCTCATCTGTTTTTCATTTAAATGATGATGAACCTGAAATATTAGTTAGCTAATGCACAGATCAACCACTGACAGATAAAAAAAAAAAATTATGGAATATGTATATAGATGTCTCTTCATCAAAGGAATTATTTGGGGCAGGTATACTCCTCATTTTCCCTTCATAAGAGGTAATAAAACTCTCTTATAAGATGGAGTTTGAAACTACTAACAATATAACTGAATATGAAGCTCTGGTGTTGGGATTGAGGGCTACCAAAGACATGGCCATTGTCAGTTTAGCAGTTTTTGGTGATTCTAATTTAATCATCAATCAAGTTAAGAACATTTATCAAGCTAAAAAACAAAGGCTCACGCAATACATAAACGAGGTATGGGACCTGATCGACAATTTCTTTCTAGCATTTAATATATCCTTCATCCCTAGAGAGGAGAATTATAAGGTAGATTCTTTGGCCTTGGCTTCCAGGACTTTTAGACCTTTCATTGGTCCAAATATTAAATATCAAGTGGAATTCAAGCATAGGCTAGCCATACCAAATAACATAAAGAACTAGAAAGTCTTTAGTGATGATATAGAGATGCAGAGGTTTCTACATACCATTGATGAATTCTCTAATATCTCAATCGACCAAGAAAGCCAAGAAGGTGAAAATAATAAATCAAAAAATAAAAAAAAATCTCATCTGCTAAAGATAGTAGTTGGCCATGATATTGTGGAGCTAAAAACCAATCACATTCCAAGAGGAATAGTGCCAATGGAGAGGTTGTTTTATAGTAATGATGTTTCCATAGAAGCTTCCATGAAGGGTCAAGAAGGAGAGATAAAATATTGCAATATTGGGACCACCGAGAATTCAAAGATCATCAAGTTATCCAAAGCATTAGCTATGGAACAAAGGGACAGGTATGTCAGTCTCATCAAAAAGTTTATTGACACTTTCTCTTGGTCGTATGAGGATTTAAAGACATTTGGCATTGACATTATCCAACACAAGATACCTCTCAAGGCTGACTCCAAGCCATTCAGACAAAAGATTTGAAAATTAAATCCCATGCTGATGTCCATAATAGAGAAAGAGTTGAAACAAATTTCGGATGCAAAGATTATGGTACCATTAAGGTCCTCAAACTGGGTGGCCAATTTCGTACCTGTGAGAATGAAAAATGGGGAGATACACTTCTGTGTTGATTTCTAAAATCTCAACAAGTGTTCTCTAAAAGACAATTACCACCCCCCCCCCAATATGGATCATATTTTGTAGAGGGTGGTAGGTTCCCACATGATTTCCTAGTTAGATGGATACTCTGTCTATAACTAGATAGCGGTGTGTGAAGAGGAAAAATAAAAAACAACATTCACCACCCCATGGGGAACATTCATGTACGACAAGATCCCTTTTGTAATGATGAACATAGGGGCCACTTTTCAGAGGTCCCTGGACATATCTTTCGTGGGGGAAAAATACAAATTTGTGGTTATATATTTGGATGACATCACCATTTTCTCCAAGTCTGACTATGAACATTTGCAGCATCTGGAGCAGGTTTTCTGGAAATGCGGGAGATACAGAATATCTTTGAATCCTAGGAAGTATCACTTTTCCATGCTAGAAGGGAAGCTCCTGAGCCAGATCATATCAGCAGGAGGTATAACAATTGATCTATAACGAGTTGATTCCATTCAAGAGATTGAAATCCACATAAACAAAAAGGCTATCCAGTCTTTCATTGGCAAGATAAACGTCCTAAGGCGCTTTGTGCCAAATTTCACCGAAATCTTGAAGCCTATCACTAGCATGTTGAAAAAATATGTTGTGATAAAATGGTCGCTAGAGTAAAAATCACCATTCCAAAGGATCAAGAAGGCTTTAGCTAAATCCCTTGTATTAGCCAGCCCTGACTATACCAAGGATTTGTTCATTTTTTCTTTTGCTTCTGAGGAGAACATTGCTATTGTACTACTGCAGAAAAATGGAGAAGGACATGAACAACCCATATCCTTCTTTAGAAAATATATCCAGGATGTTGATATGAAGTATGATATATTAGAAAAGAAGGCTTATGCGTTGGTCAAAGAACTCAAGGCCTTCAGGGTATATGTGTTACAGTCTAGCATAACAACCTTTGTTCCTAGCAGCAGTGTCAAAGAGATTCTGGTCTAGCCAGATAGTGAGGGGAAAAGAGGGAAGTGGATTGTCAAACTATTGCAGCATGACCTGCACATAAAACACACCAAGTTGATCAAGGGACAAGGAATTTCAAAGTTGTTATCGTAATCAAACTATAAGGTGATAGAATTACATCAAATCTTCACCCAATCAGATGCACCCATCATACGGCATGGACAAGAAAACCTACGGGTATTTGAAAATTACTCCTCTTCACCTTGGTATAGAAACATCATTCATTTTTTGCAGTGTCTTGAATGTCCAAAAGATATGAATAAGATGAAGGCCAGTTACCTCAAATTGAAGGCTATCAAATTCTACATCTCAAACCAGAACTTGTATTGGAGGGATCCTGTTGGCATCCTATTAAAATGCCTTGATGAAAATGAAGCCAAACAAGTCACAATAGAAATTCATAGATGAGTATGTGGAGGACACCATCATTGGAAGGACATGGCTCTCAAGATCCTAAGGGCAGGGTACTATTGGACCACCCTTTTATATGATATATTTACTACTATTAGGGCCTGCAATGAATGTTATAAATTTGCAGGAAAGCAAAAGTTACTATCACTACCCCTAAAACCTATCACTACCAGTGGTCCATTTCAGCAATGGGGGTTAGAATTCATAGGAAAGATAAATCCACCCTCTAGTGGGAAGCACAAGTGGATTCTCACTGCCACTGACTATTTCACCAAGTGGATCGAGGCTATGCCCACCAGGAATTCCACTAACAAGGTGATCATAAATTTCCTGGAAACCAATATTTTTTCTAGATTCGGCTGCCCCAACAAGATTATAGCAGACAACACCCAAGCATTCAATTCCAAAGCCATGATTGAATTTTTTGGAAGTCATAACATTTCCTTGACACATTCCATGCCCTATTACCCTCAGGGGAATGGTCTGGCAGAGTCATCAAACAAAAATCTCATTAGGATTATCAAGAAGTTGTTGACCGAAGACAAGAAATATTGGGACTCTAAACTCAAATATGCTTTGTGGGCTGACATAATCAACACCAAGAAGTCTTTGGGAACCTCGCCATTTCAGCTTGTATATGGTGTGGACGTTATTTTTCCCACCCAACTTGGTATACCAGTCCTAAAATTCTTATAGGAAGAGATTGAGGATCCCAATGACATCAAAAGGAGAATCTTCCAGATTATATAGGTTCACCAAAAGAGAGAAGCATTGGATCAGAGGACCAAAGCATACTAGAGCAAGATCAAATCAAACTTTGACAAGAAAAACAAGAAGGAGATATTTCAAGAAGGTGACCTGGTCTTGAGGTGGGATGCCAGAAAGGATGACAAGTCCAAGAACGATAAGTTTGATAACCTTTGGTTTGGCCCTTTTAAGGTGGTTGAGGTTCTAGAAAATAATACATTTATCTTACACAATATAGATGATACGGAGATCTTCGGAGGCCTAGTAAATGGGAGCTTCCTGAAACACTATTTTGTTTAAGGATGAGGGAAGGTCCCTCTTGTACCATAAATGATTTCCTTTTTTTATTGCATTTGATTAGTTAGTTGTGTGCGAATAAAGACTCCATATCCAAACAAAGGCACTGGGGTTAGCTGCAGTTTCAATTTTCAATAAAGACTCCATAGCCCAACAAAGGCACTGGGGTTAGCTTCAGCGTTGATTTTCAGAGATGCATGGCTAGAAGACAAAACATATGTAAGAACGGGGAGGTGGGGGGAAAGTTATTAAATTCAAAGGAACTGATATGTTGTTCTTAGCACCTCGCAGGGAAGTGCTATCCCCGGTTGGAGCCAATTTTGTAACCTAGATATACACCCCTACCTCTCCTCTCTCATTTCCCTATGCCTTTGTCGAATTTTTCCTCTTCTAGTTGATAAAGTCAGTTTCCCATATGTTCATTGACCTGGTGTTCCTTATTGGATTTCTTGACTGATTCTTTGCACCGAATTATTTATGTTTTCCTTGAAATATAATTGCATGTCTGGTTTGAGTTTGAAATACTTGTCATCATTTTTTCCATTAATTGAGCATGCAGTAGGTCAACCAAGCCTTTCCCGTGCACAGGAGACATCCAAGTCCGCCAATTCCTTTGTATGCATAGTAAACAACCATGAGAAAAAATGAAGCATTCATAGCAGTCCATTTTGGGCTTGGAATACAAGCAAACAAACATGTTCAATTTTCAACGATGGATATCCCATGAACAATGCATATCAATGACTCTTGTGCATTCGAAGTTTCAAAGTCACACAAGGATTAATGACCAGACAAAATTCCTGAAGAGCCGAAGTCCCAAAGTGATGAGAGACTGCCACATCAACCGGGTCCATACTACTCCAGGATATTTCCATGCTTTACATCCTGAGCTCCCAAAACCCGAAGTCCCGAAGTGATGAGAGACTGCCATGTCAATCGATCCCGTATTACTTCGAGATTTTTCCATGCTTTACATTCTGAGATCCCAAAGATTGAAGTCTCGAAGTAATGATAGACTGCCACGTCAATCGGGTTCGTACTACTTCAAGAGTTTTCCATGCTTTACATTCTGAGCTCCTGAAGCCCAAAGTCCCAAAGTAACAAGACAATGCCACATCAACCAAGCCTGTACTACTTTGGGATATTTCCATGCTTACGTCCCGAAGTCCTGAAGAGCCAAAGTCCTGAAGTGATGTCAGTATTCCACGTCACCTTGGACCCTACCACTCCAGGGATGTTTTTCAACTTAGCACTTGCCAGCACTCATCAGTTCAGACGCATGAGATGCATGACACCCATCTCAAGCCCTTTGGTTGAATCATCTGTGATTTTTCTAGATCACCAAGTCACTCTGGGAGTTTGGACATATTGTAGATGTTCATAATTTTCACTCAGAAGTTAATGAACACCGAAGAGTTGAAGAGACATGGCATTCATATGGAGATGACACATGGCACTCATCTGTTGAGACACATGGCACTCATTTAAGGCATAGTAGGGTCTGTCATCCATGCTATTTTGAGTGACACATGTCACCCTTCTTTCCATGACATGTCAGCGATCAGACATTAGGATGCCACACCATATTTGGGAGATCATCCTTCGGGGGATTTCCAAGAAAAACATTCATAAAATCTTGAAGCCCGAAGTGTCGGAGACACATGGCACTCATTCGCCTGAGACACATGGAAGACATACATCAGGACACATGGAATTCATTTTAGGATGCCATGTCACTCTGTTTCTGTACTACTTCAGGAGTTGTACAAAATTTGCATCCGAAATCTCTCGAAGCCCAGAGTCTTGAACTGATGAGAGACTGCCACGTCAACCAGGAGAACATCACTTCAGGAGATATTCATGCTCCACTTTCAAAATCTCCCGAGCTCTAAGAAATTTGCGCCATTGCTAAATCAGATAGGGTATTTATAATATGGCAGGATGATAGAACTTCAGCAAGGGCGCTAAAGTAGCAGGGTCACCTAGATCACAGATCTCAAACATGAATCGACGACCACACTTCATTGCGGGGACAGAAAATGTTTGAATGTTAATCTTCCAGAGTGGTCCCACAATTGAAACCATGGTATTTCTAGAGAGGGACATGGAATTTAGTGGTGGATTGTGGGAGTCAGATTGATGTGGATCCAAACCACCCTCGACAACTTCCACAATGACATGCTTATATGACTTCAGGTCACCATGTCACTCCGGGATATTTTCATGTTTCACATCCAACTGTCTTGAGTGGCCTCCAACAGTGCGCGTGAATTCCATGATCAATTCAGAACTTGGATTTTTCACTCCAAATTAGTTTATTCCATAGTCTCAGTTCATTCCAATGCTTGCATCAATACAGTTTCATCGCTAGTGTCAGTTTTCAATTATTCAGTTCAAGACTTTGTCTAGTTTAAAGCATAATAAGTGGTATTCTATGTGTGATAAGAACCACTCTTTTTTATTAAGTCAAGTGTGAAGTATACATTGTTGTAATCCAGCAGTGTCTTAGTCAAGTTAATTACTCGTTCTACAATTGTTAATGTAGAGTTAAGTCTCAGTACCAGATGGACGAGAGCCTCTGCAACTCTGATAAATATGGAGTTTCTGTAGGTTTTGAGGATTTGATTTTTGGGAAAGGATAGAAATACATCAAACTGGTTGGACCCGTTCTATGCATGGATTAAAGATCTCTACCTGGTGAATATAATCTTGATGACAATGTTTCGTTCAAATCTTCATGTGTTATTTTTTATCTTGTCTTGAATGTAGTTTTGATTTGTGCAAAGTACATTTCATTTCCTTAGGCTATTGTATAACTTGTCTTTATTGATACACAACCTATGAAAAAAGCTAATTCTTGGTGAATATTTGTTTTTATTGCAACCTGTGGGAGAAATTTGTTTTTGATACATTTTTAATGTCTTGAAATGATATTTTAAGTATTGAACTTCTTGCAGTAGATTATTCATTGAGTGACTTGTTGTTTCCCTTTATTTTCTATTATTTCACTTGTCTGTCATTAGTGTGCCATCAGCCAAGGAGGACCCTCATCCATATCATTTTTCCAACCCAAACGTGCTCCTGTCTTGATAAAACCAGACCTCTAACTGACCAAAAAAATAAAATTATCAAAATAATAATCATCCCAAAACTTGAGGTGGCCTAGCTTTTCCATTTAGCAGTCATGTGTAGACTTTAGGACCAATAGAAGGGAGAGGAGGGAGAGAGTGAGAGAGGGGTATAGGTGGAAAAAATAGTGATAGATGGAGGGAGGGAGAGATGGATAGATAGGGTGGGAGTGAGGTAAGTATAGATAGATAAATAGAGGGAGGGAAAGCGAGGGAGGTGGAGAGATAAGGAAAGAAAGGAGGGAGCGAGGGAGGAATGGAGAGAAGGGGGGGGGAATGGTTGGAGGGGAAGAGAGAGAGAGTTAAAAGTAGAAAATGGAGGTACATAGAGTTTTAGAAAGGTAGAGAGTGAGAGGGAGATACATATGGATGGAGAGAGAGAAGGGGTGAAGAGTGGGGTAGAGAGGGAAAGGGAGAGAGTGTTATATGGGGGATAGAGAGATGGA
>ML780041.1:618171-639094 GCA_009831015.1 Picea engelmannii | reverse complement strand
AGGGGAAGAGAGAGAGAGGGAGAGGGAGAGAGAGGGGGGAAGAAAGTGAGTGAGATATAGGTAAAGAGAATTCATAGAGAGAGGAGAATATAGAGGAAGGGGGGAGGGAAGGAGAGGGGGAGGATCGTCTACATGCAAGAGAGAGAGAGAGAGAGAGAGAGAGAGAGTTCGTGATAATAGGAATGCATGCACATTATTTTTCCTAATAGCGTGTGTTCCTTAGGAATGTCTGTGTGTTCTTAAAGTGCGTGCACATTCTTTTCATTTCATTTTTTCAGGTGGGCATGACAAGTCTAGTGTATGTGTTTGTTGAGTTGGTTACCTTAGATTTATGTTTGGGATGACAAACCTAGTTGTTTGGTCTGGAAATAAATTAAATTATCCATTTTTACAAATACCTCTCAATATATCTATTTGTCACATTATTTTTCTATAGGCTACACAAATCCATTGTCAATGAAAATACAGACACATATAGAGTCGACTATGAAGATTTCAAATATATAATTTAAAATATATATATATAATGTAACATCTCACTCATGCGCACACTGCGCGAAATTATTCTTTGAGGGCACTTGCTTGCAAGTGATCCAGATTATTATACTATTGGTCATTGATTACGATTATGAGGCATTATGGATGTGATTATATGTTAATTTGTTGTATTGACTTAGACAAGTGTTATTGACTCGGTTCTCCTGAGTGTGCAGGATTTTGGACCTCTAGGATGCAACGACATCGATGTAACCCTTGGACTCTGGATCGAGTCGGGGAGTGGAATATTGGTTTTTATTGTTGTATATACGACATATGTGCATCTGATTAGATGTTATGATTATGGATCTCATTTCTGGCATGATTCATTGATGACATAGGCTGACGATAGCTTGCCAGCCGGACTCACATGTGGAGTAGAGGGGTCACACATGACTACCAGAGACGTTGAGGGAGAGGTGTGGATAGTAGCCCTACCACAACCTATTAGCACTCCTGTCATGGCTCAAATTGTAGGTTAATGACTACCTAGTTCGAGAAGACCCACGATACCGTGAGTGGAGACTGTGACAGTTTCTCATGATGATTCTAAGGAGTGCACAATAAGGAAGGGGCCTTATTCCTTAAAGGCCCTTAGTCTCCCACAAGATCACCTGGCAGACTATTGACTCCAGGGGTTTTTATGTCTACCAAGTCAGTCAAGAGGAGAGTGGCACCCTTGGAACACGTAGTGCATCCTGAAGGGTACATCGCGCAAGAAAAATGAAATGAGGTGAGTGGCACCCTTGGAGCACGTAGTGCGTCCTGAAGGGCACGTCGTGTAGGGAAAACATAAGGAGGCGAGTGGCACCCTTGGATCACCTAGTGCATCCTGAAGGGCATGTCACGTTGTTAACTAATAAGAGAATAAACCTAGATGGCCTTAGAACGAATAACGTGATAAGAAATATTTAAAAATAATTTTCCCTAATAAAATGTCGCCCAGCCTCGAAAATTAAAATCGAGGTCTAAAGTAATACTTGTGGTAAAAAAGTAAAAATAATAATAATCATCATTAAACTTGTGACAAAAAGGGGGTAAGAAACTTGATTAAATTATTAAAATCAAATTATTGAGGTATTTAAAATTTTAAAAAGGGAAATGATTGTTTTGTTACACATGTTAATTAAAATTTATTAATTAAAAGGAAAAAAGGGAAAAAGATAATTTTGTACACTTACTAATTTGATTTGAGTTTAGATAAAAAGGGAAAGAGGGAAATTCAAAAGAATTAGGAAACTAAGGGGAAAAGGGGGAAACATAAAGAGAAAGAGAAACATAATGAAAAAGTAGAATGACTAACTAAACAAGGAATATTGCCATTAAGAACTTTCTAAATTGAACTCAACTAGTAAATTATTAAGGGGGAAAGTCATTAAAATGTGTAAGGGAATTTGGGGACACCTAGGAGCAATTCTAGGAATGTTTTTAGGTGGGTGAGGGAAATAGGAGTAATTAATTAATTAATGAAATTAATTTATGGTGCAATGAAGGGGATGGGTGACACATGTACGGGGAGGATTTTTCTGAATCAAATTATTGGGAATTAATTTAAATGGGAATTTGGGAAAGAAAATGACTAAGAAAATCTATATAAAGGAGGGAGAAGGAGGAGGATGGATCTCCTCTGTTATGCATAACATTACAATGCAGAAGTTTAGACATGACTGACTTATCTTGTGGGAGTTGGGATACCTAGCTTGGTGAGGAGTGGTAGCTTGACTTTGTGAGGCGAGAAGGGAGCTACTTGTTCTCTGGTTTAGTGTGCGTGGCCCCTTTGAGGCTCGGGGGGCTAAGGGGGAAGAAGAGTACCCCTAGCGTTGGCTGGGAGGTACCGGTGAAGTCTCATTGGTCGGAAAGTAGGAGTTGCACGGAGCGCGCAGGACAATGACTCATAGAGAATGAATTGGGCTACTGTACGCTTAATTTATTTCTGCATGGTAGATTATTATTATACCTTATGATTTCATTTATGTACTTTTAATTGGGTAAAGAAAATGTTGACTTAGCATTGTAATTGAGAACTGAATTTCCCCATAGCCTTAAGCTCGTTGCTTGACTTGATTCCCTTGGCATTCGATCCTTGATGATGTGACTATCCGGTTGGTTTTAATTGATTTTTATAAATAATTTATGTCTGGTCCTTGTCCTCATCCGTAGTTCGTCAATCCATGCCTGAGAAGTCGGTCAGGAGCCGAATCGATGGTCGTCACTTCAGTGCACAACAACCTATAGATTTTAATGCCCTTCTTTTCTGTGCGTGGATGATGAGCGAAGGATGTTTCTGCCCAGCCGTCTACCCCTATTGATTGTCCAGGTTGATTGACTATCTTTCACCTTCTTGTTTTTGGACACCTCTATGTTTTGTTCATCTTCAATCTCTGCGATTTTAATGACCTTGTTTCTTATGATTTGGACTGCGTTTAAATCTTTTATTACTGTGTGTTGGTCGAACTCTATTACTCTTACTATTGTGTTCTTCCTCTGCATTTTACCTATGTCTTGATGAATGAAATTTATTTATCTCTTTACTTCGAAATTTTATCCAGTCTCTACAATTTCATTACGTCTTAAGGCGAATTCACCTTGCATTCTGACCCATCTGGCCAGAATGCAATTTCATTATGTATTAAGGCGAATTCACCTTGTAAATTTTATTCTCTGCTTTATATGCTACTATGAAGATGATTTTACTCAGAGAAAAGTGGTGTGTTAAAACTCAGCGAACTTGAAGGTAAAACTCAGTTCTTTATTGTTGAAATCCAAAAATGGGGATGTTAACTCTGTGATTTTTTTTCCTTTACTTGACCTCAAATTGGTGAAAAACCATAGTAAATTCCGTGCCTGGGTGTTGTGTCATTAAAGTCAGAGCGTCCATAGTGATAGACCCCAACGATTTTTGTTTCTCTGCATTATGAAGTGGGGTTTATAACTACGCTTTCTTTGTCCACGATTTTACCCAGGTCTCCATCATTTCATTGTATCCTTTATCGCAAAACCTGGCCAGCGTTTTCATTTGTTACCCTACGTCCCTTTTTTTTAACATTAAACCAACAATCAATTCATGCTATTAGGCAGTGAATTTGTTATCTCAACGATTTTATCTCGGTGAATCTGTTATCTCAGCTAATTAATCTTTGATGCGTCTTAGCGATTTTGTATCTATCTCGGCTCTGAGGTTAACCGTCATTTTAGGACAGCAAATTTTGGTATTGTATTGATGCCTTCTGTGATGTACCATGTGCATTTTACACCATTTGCATTGACTACCTTATGCATTTAACCACTGGGCAATTTACTGAGTTGTGAGTGTACTGCTTACTCCCACTGGCAAATTAACTAGCTATTGTTGATAGCATCTTTACCTGTGTTTTTAAATGTTGCATGGCAGCTATTTGAACAACGTATTAAACTCAGCATTCTCATATTAATTCCATTGTTGCAAGACCTCAATTTTTACCGTCAACAATATTGTTAATTCCATTTTTGAGCAGAGCATATCCTTTTCAATTTTTAGACAACGATCCCTTCTTACTTTAAGGGACAACAAGGCTTTAAGAGACAACAATTATAGGGAGAGATTAAAAGACAACGAATAATGATGGTATGTGTTTTATTTTGGCTATAATAGCGACCTCCATTTACTCTGCGATTTTCCTTATTGGACATCGTTTTACCCAGCTTCACATAGTGTTTCAGATAATGATCTTGGTTAGACACACTCCTGTGATAGGCAACAAAATTATAGCTTCAACAATCGATAGAATAGGTAAGGTACAACGAATTTATCCTGGGCTGACAACGAATGAAATGTTGCGTTTTCGACTGTGCAGCAGTTGCGCATTGACTGTGCAATGGTGGCGTTGCGAATTTAGAAAACCATTTATTATATTGAATTACTGGCAACACATTTTCATGTTAGACAACGTTCTATAGTTTAGACTGGTTATTACGCAACAGTTCTTTAAATGGTTAATAAAGAAGTTGCTTCAATTGTTATTATATCAGATTATTTAAATTGTTTATGACCATGCCTTTAATTGTTAAATGTTTATTACAATAGTCCTTAAATGTTTAATAGAGCAGTTCTTAATAGTATATTACAACTGTTTCCTTAAACTGTAATCGCAGTAGTTTCAAACGTCAAGTTTCATGTGTGTACAAGTAGAATTGAAAGGGCTATATTTTTCCCCATTATAAGTTGTGGGTAAACATGATTTTTTATGCAAGACCTTGTATTTCAATTGGAATTATCTTAAGTATATGAGATTATTGATTGTGTTTTAAAGGATACAAAATGTTCCTTAGAGTTGTAGAAGTTGATATGGTTGTTATTGTAGTGGTTGACTTGACTTCACTATGGCTAAGCACCCCTTGCATCTTTGGCAACTTAAATTTACTGACAACCTAGTTAAGAGCGAGTCAAAGTCTCTAGTTAATTCTCTTCATACTGGAGGTCGTGTTTTTTAACCTTTCTGACACTTAGAATTTTTAAAGCGAGATCGTTGCCTTCTTAGGATTCCTTTTCCTCCTTTGTGTGATGTTAGGTGATCACTTTCCTTACTTAGATTTGTTGCTTCTAACCTTTGTTTTACTGTATACCTTGCGCTCACCCATTCTCATGTTTCACATGTCATTTGGAGTTGGCTTGTGGCTCTTATAGATTGACCTTTGTGCAACTAAAAGTACTGAATGTAGTTACCCGACGTCGAAGTATAGCATAATAGATTTGGGTGTTATCATCTCTTTATTCATTTTAGGTATGATAGTTAAGTTCAGATTCTTGCAGGGGGGGATTTGGTGTCTTGGTTTAAAGGGTTGGGACTATTAATTTGCGCCTTAGTTACTATTGTTCTTGACGCTTGGTGGCGGCATGATTCCTTAGGATGGGAGCAAAGAGCACATTGATAGAGAAGCGCATGCGAACCCTGACTGGGTCATGCACTTCGCCTATAGGGTGAAGAGGTTGTTGTAATTAGATTTTGGTACTTGATTATGTAATGCCTCAATGTGCTAGTGGCACGCCATACAGGTTTCTTTATTGGTCGTCAAAGTCATTGTTTCGGGTAGTGGATGTTGTCCTTTATCTTGTAGGCGTTGTCTTGATTGCATCGGGAAGGTAGCTGATTTTATCTGCCCTCAATTTTCGTAGATTCCTCCTAGCTGTTAGATGTGCTAATATGTTGAGTCATTGTTGTTTGATGCCTGTCTTGCATGTGTTGTGATTCATCATCAAGGTTTGTGCGGGATAACTATTGTTGTTGTTTCCTTCCTGCTTCTAACAAAAAAAACATTTCTCACTTTTTTCTTCGCTAGTAGTCGTAACGATGGGGTCATTACATATAGTGTACAATTTTTAATTTATTTTTGTCTTGACACGTATCAAAATCCTAAAATGCATGCCTCTTTTATTTCTTCTATAATGTAACAACCCCTCCGTTACGACTCAGAAAGAGAAGCACAAAAGGTAAAAACTTTTTTTCGTTTAAGCATTGAGAAATTAACATCAACACATAATCACAGTAATGCCTAATCAATGACATCATAAAAAGTCAGTACAAGTGACTCGTCGTTGTAATCCATAACGACGTAACCAACACATCAATAAAAATTAGTAACGACACATAATTAACACATCACCGTATTAGATAACGACACAAATCAACATGTAATATAAATGGTGAGGCAAATCACAAGATGACATAGAGAAACTACCCACCCAACCTACCCTACAAGCTTAAGACCTTCAAGACATATCAACAACGCTCAATACCAAGATTCATCCGATTTATTTTGACCATTTAAGGTCTCAGGGATGGTGATTGTTCTGAGGAACAAGGAGGTGTCTACATCCCACTAACACAATCAAGTCCAAAAACCAACTAGCTATATCAACAACATCAATTATAATCAATGACGCAATAGTGTTCTAAAACCAATCACACATCACATAAATTCCATGGTGCAAGAGAATTTAATTACTAAATCAATCATTCAACGACATAAGATAAGGCACAATGCATTCAACTTTATTTATTTTCAACGTGCAAAAGAATACATCTACTTTACTTCAAGGCACACGATTAATCAACCATTTAATTCAACAATAATCAACATTATCTCAAGGTGAACGCGTGATCCAAATTCTAAATTAAACATAAAACAACACCATTCAATGCGCACAATTAATATATTCAGTTAGGAAATCATATATCAACTTTTAAATTCAATACACAAGATTATCTAATTACTAAGTCATTTTTACATCGACATTATTGCAAGGCGCATTAAATCCAATTACTTAAGCATTTACACATCAACAATATATGACGCAAGAGTAAATAAAATTTACAAAATCATACGTCAACATAATAAATGGTGCAAGAGTATTCTCAAGCTTATTTTCATGGCGCACAAATGTTTAACTACTTAACTAGTCATACATCAATATTAAATTCATGGCGCAAGTAAAATCATAACTTAATCATTCATCAATCATTAAATATTCATTGCGCAAGAGTAAACTATCGATTTATTTCATGCCACAACAAAATCTATCTACTCAATCAATCATACATCAATTTAATGGACACAAGAGTAAATTATTACACATCTCGTGATACGTCAATGTCAGGGATGATTTTAAGGATGGAAATTTATATTAAAATGTAGAAACATGGGCTAATTTTACTAGTCCCTAATATGAAAAATGTTAAATGTTTGGCGATGTTTTTTTTTAAACATTCAAATTTCTAAGGATTTTATATAGGTTCTATAAAAAATTTAAGATTTTTAGGGTAAAATAAATTTATTCTATGGAGTTTGGGCAAATCATTTTTAGAAAAAATGGAATTTAGCGAATCTTTTTTTGGGGAAAAACACGGAAAATTAGCTGATTTGTGAAATTTAGCCCCTAAAATCATATATGATATTCATCGTTAGTAATGGTGCATGAATGGTCTAATTAATTAAGTGGTCACACCTCAACAATAGTCGAGGCGCACAAGTAATTTTAATTACTTAATTTATCACACCTCAACATTATTTCAGGCACCAAGAGAAATCTATAGTTTTGTTCCTTGAATTTATTCAGGAGGACCTAAGCCCCTTTTTTAAATGACAAGTGAGACATAACACAACTATTGGGCCTGTATATCAAATATCAAACATTTAATAAGAATTTAATAAAACAAAAACATATAATAAAACTATATGTATCAGATATCAATTACACCAAATAACAAAATCTAACTAGATGGAATAAAAAAACTGAGTTTTCCAGCTAAACGAATGGAGGTTTTACCATACACACAGACGACGCTTTAATTGCATAAAAATGATGAGTTTTCCAACTAAACGAAAGGAGGTTTCCCATACAGACATAGGGTGCTTTAATTGCATAAAATCGTTGAGTAAATAAGTGCAAAATCACAGAGAATAACAAGGTAAAACGTAGTTGAGGAAATGAAACAAAATCGTTGGGAATTTCATGAGAAAAGGAAATGAAATCATTGGGAATTTCGTGAGCGAAACACAGAGGCATAAGGTAAAATGTGGTTGAGGAAGGGAAATGAAATCGCTGGGAATCTCATGAGAAATCACAGAGGCATAAGGTAAAACATAGTTGAGAAATAAAGCTAAAATGAAACACAGAGAAAAAGAGGAAACTAATGAATGAAATCTCCAGCAATATCCTGGAAAATCGTTGAGCATTAAAAGAGAAAATGAAACGTGGAGAAAAAGAGGAAACAAATGAATGAAATCACCAACAATCTCTTGGAAAATAGCTGAGCATTAAAAGGGAAAACAAAACACAGAGATAACAATCAGTTGCAAAAGAAGTAGTTCAATAAAGAAGAATGATGGGATAACCCCAACGGTGGTAAGAGTACACTTTATGCAGAGGTGATAAATCCATCAAAAATGCAGAGGATTCATTTGTAAAGGAAACGAAGGGGAGAATCCAATGAGTCAAATTGCTGAGAAAATAAATCGCATAGAAACGAAAATAAATCTCACTGAGGTTTCATAGTAAAAATCACAAGCATAACAAAAATCATTGCACCAAATAAAATTCAACAACTAATAGGAAAATAATGAACTGATATCTCTCTCAGTTATCTATACATCAATTTTTAATTACAGTAATTGGTGATTTCTAAAAACTCAATACAAATTAAAATGTTTGCAATTATAATCCTCAAGAGAGTAGCGTAACCAAATACGAGGATTCGAAGATGTTCTTCTACGCTTGCACTCCATTCATCTCCCCACTTGTTAACCGTGGATACCTCATCGGTACCTCCCAGCCAACGATAGGGGTAATCTTCTTCCCCCTTAGCCTCTCGAGCTGCAAAGGGGCCATGCATAACACAACCAGAATCCTCTAGCTCGTAGCTCACCTCGCAAGGTAGAGCCACCACTCTCTCTCTCTCTCGAGATGGGTATCCCAACTCTCACAAGTAAAACCAATCAAAAAATTTGCAGCATAACCTTATTCATAACCACTGTGTTACAATCCCCCTCTCAGCCATTTGTTTTATAGAATTTCCTTAGTGACAACTTACCATTTGCACATTAATTTTTTTTTTCTTTTTAATTTAATTAAGAATTATCCCCCCCATACATTTGTCACCCATTCCCTTAGTTGCACCAATAAATCCACAATTTAATTAAATTAAATGTTAATTTCCCTCAACCATCCTAAAAACACTCCTAAAATCACTCCTAGGTGTCCCTTTATTCCCTTTATTTCCCCTTTAATGACTGATGCCTTTCTAAAACTGAGTTGAGTTAAAATAGGAATGTTCTCTAATTAGACTAGACTCTAGATACATTTCTATGCTTACACATATTTTATGCTTTATTCCTTTCTCATTTTAAATTATAATTTGGTATTTACTTGCACAAATGTATTAATCACTCCTGTGGATTTATTTTTATTTTCATTGATTCTTAATTTGATTTATTTCATCCCCTTATTATTTAAATTGAAAATTTAGTTTTTAGCCTTCTCACTCACTTAGACTTAGGCTTAGTTAAATCTTTATTTGAAAATGCCTAGACCCTTAGGAATTATGCTTAATAAATTCATTCTTTAGTTAATTAATTAATCAATTAATTAATTCAGAAGGTGCTCAATCTTTATAAGGTTTAACATTCGCTCAAGTTTTCTAGGCCACCTAGATTCATTGACTCATTTTTTAATTTTAATTGCGTGAAGTGCCCTTCAAGATGCACTGCGTGCTCCAAGGGTGTCACTTTCCTTTGACTCAAATTTTAATTATGCGATGTGCCCTTCAAGACGCACTACGTGCTCCAAGGCTATCACTCACATTTGACTGGATTTGGTAGTCATCCAACCCTTGGAGTCAATAATCCATTCAGGTGACCTTGTGAGAGACTAAGGGCCTCTAAGGAATAACGAACCTACCTTATTGGGTGCCCGTTAGAATAATTGTGAGTGACTATATCAGTATTCCCTCACAACATCATGGATCTCTCAAACTAGGTAATTGTTAACCTACAATTCGATCCATGGTGGGAGTGCTAGTAGGTTGTGACGTGGATGTTGTCACACCTCTCCCTCAATATAAGGTTGATGTGCATGGCACCTTTACTCCTTATGTGAGTCTGATTATCAAGTAATCATCATCATGCATCCATCAACGAAACACTGTCAATGATCCATAAACAACATTATAATATATCCGATCATATTTCACATATGCATAAACAAGATCCTCAAACCAATATAATCCACTCCCTGACTCAATCTAGATTCCAAGGAGGTTCATTGATGTCGTCGACATCCTCAATCTATCAAGTGTCTTGCAAAATCAGTGGAAAATGGTCAATAGCATCTGTCAATACATAGATATCAAATAACATAACATCATAATCCATCAAAATCATCATAAAAATCCATAAGAAAACAAACAACCATATACTAAAACCATATCACTTGCACGTAAGTTTCCTTAAAAGATAAGTCAATAGCATGTGCTCGCAATATCGGGATGTTTCATACACCCCCTCTTGTTTTAAACTTCATCCCGAAGTTTCATAGTATATCTGCAGTAAATAAAGCACCTGACAAGATCAAAATATCTAACTATAAAATAAATATGGAAACTATTGGCGCATATCATATGTGTCCTCCTAGGTAGACGAGTGTGGACTATAATTGTCCCACTGGAAATTGACCTGATCAATTGTTCGATGCCACATCTATCGAATGTGATGGTCCAAAATGAGGATTGGCTTCATCGTGAGTGCACCCTCGTTTGACACCTGCAAGTAACTCATGTCAATCACATGTGTAGGATCACAAACATAATGTCTCAAAACAAATACATGGAAAATATTGTTCATATGCCTCAAAGAATCAAGAAAGTCTGTTCGATAGGCCACAAGCCCCTTCCTTTCCACAACTTCAAAGGGTCCCACAAACCTAGGAGAGAGTTTATCACCCTTTCCAAACATGATTGAACTCTTGGGTGGTTTCACCCACAAGAAAACTCAATCACCACATAATTACGGTCAACGCGATGTGCATCGGCATAAATATTTTGTCGATCTTGCACCTATTTAATCCTTTGTCTTATCATTTGCATTTGTTCTTTAATTTCTTGGATCACTTCTGGCCCTACCACGACCTTGTCCTCAAGTCGATCCCAGCTCAAAGGAATCTGGCATGGTCACCCGTAGAGAAACTTAAATGGTGCCATATTAATGATGATTTGATAGTTGTTGTTGTACGCAAGATCTACCAGTGGAAAGAACTCTTCCCAACTCTTTTGTTGTTCCATCATGTACATACGCAACATATCTTCCAAAATTTGGTTTATTATTTCTATCTTCCTATCTGTATTAGGGTTATACGTTGTCCTAAAGTTAAGTTGTGTTCCTAAGGCCTCTTGGAAACTAGTCCAAAAATGTCCTGTAAACATTGATCCTCTATCAGATATGATCCTTTTAGGTATGCCATGCAATCTCACAATATCGCTGATAAAAATCTATCTATTTATGGCGCTTGATACTTCGTATGCACAAGAATAAAATGTGTACTCTTTGTCAGAGTGTCAACCACCAGGAAAAATGAGTCAAGCCTCCTTGTTGTCAACAAAAATCCCACAATAAAGTCTATCGAAATGACCTCCCATTTCGATTCCAGAATAGCATGTGGTTGTAGTAATCCATCCAGATTTCTATGTTCAACATTCACTTGTTGACATTCTATATATCTCGCAACGTAGTTAACTATGTCTGCCTTCATTCCTTTCCTGAAGAATAGGGGCTTAAGGTCTACCCTCATCTTCGTGACTCCTGGATGAGCCATGCACACTGCTCTATGAGCTTTGTTTAAGATCAAACTTCAAAAATCATCATTAGGAGGTACGTAAATCCAGTTATTATACCTCATTAATATATCATTGTCCAATGTAAATCCCTCAAACTTTGGTACCAACATGGTGTCTTGGACGATATTTTCCTTAACCTCTTTATACCAGTCATCGTCACACTGTAAAGTTAGAATATTTTCTCTAAGATTCATCTAAAAAGGTATCACCAAAAATAGGCATGATATCTGAATCAATGCATATACCACTCTATGTATTGTTCCTTTTATGTATGTAATCTCAAAATCATATTCGCTAAGAAATCCTGACCAACACCTATGTCGCGCGTTCAATTCACTTTTCATAAAAATGTGTTGGAAGCCACAGTGGTCTATTTTTAGTTCAATTTTTTGTCTAATCAGGTAGTGTCTCCTACTCTTAGGGAATACACAATGGCCAATAACTCCAAATCATGTGTCGTGTAGTTCTCTTCATGCTTGCTTAATTTCCTTGAGATGTAAGCGCTCACCCAACCATCTTGCATCAAAACTCCTCCTAAGCCTTCCTTGGATGTGTATGTGCATATCAAGAAGTCCTCTTCCATGTCATGGAATTTTAGTATCGGCATTGTCGTTAACAACTCCTTGAGCCTTCGAAATGCTTCCGCACATTTTTCGGTCCATACAAACTTCTTGTTTTTCTTCTACAATTCCATGATCGTATTTGCTATATTCGAAAAACCTCCAACAAACCGTCGATAATATCCTACTAAACTCATGAAGCTACGTACTTCTTGTACACTCATCATTACAAGCCATTCCATAATAGCCTCTACCTTCGTTGGATCCATAGTGATTCACTCACCAGAGATAACATGCCCCAAATAATGAACCCTCGATTGATAAAAACCGTACAATTTGTTCTCTCATAAACACTGTAGTACCAAGCGCAAATGTTCATCACGTTCTTCCATCATCTAAGAATATATCAATATGTCATCAATGAATACTTGAAAAAACTTGTCCAAGTATTCACGGAACACCCCATTTATCAAGCCCATGAATATCGTTGGGGTGTTTGTCAGTCCAAACGGTAAAACTTTAAACTTGTAATGCCCAATCCTCATATTGAATGTGGTCTTAGGAATGTCTTCCTCTTTGATCAGTAGCTGGTGATATCCTGATCTCAAGTCGATCTTTTAAAACATCATCACGCCCTTCATTTGGTCAAACAAATCATCTATTCTTGGCAACGGATATTGGTTCTTGATCGTTGCCTTGTTCAATTGATGGTAGTCAATACAGAGTCTCCACAACCCATCCTTATTCTGTATGAAAATAACAGGTTCACCCCAAGGTGACACACTTGGACGTATAAGTCCTAGATCCAACAACTCCTTTAGTTTCATTTTCATCTATTTTAACTCAGGGGTTGACATTCGATAAGGCATTCTTTCTATCGGTTCAGTTCCAAGTTTTAGGTTTATTGTAAACTCCAATGCTCTTTCGGGAGGAAAACCTGGTAACTCTTTTGGGAGCACGTCTGCAAACTATCATACTATCGGAAGGTATTCTAATCCTTCTGTCACATATTTTTCATTCGACGCTAATATTTCATATAGCTTGCATCCTTTTTTCATGCTCTACTGTAGCTATAGAGAAGAAATGAACCTTAGGGAAACTCCATGGTTTCTTCCTACAATCGCTCATCTCTATCCCTCGTCATCGGTCAAACTCAATCATTTCATATTATAGTTGACTATCGCATCATGCGATTCAAACTAGTCCAGACTGATCACGAAATCATAAGATCCTAAGATCATGATGAACAGGTTGGCCTTCGTTACAAAATATCCTAGGTTGAGGCTATAGGATGTAACCTTTCCTCCAACCTTCTTCTTAGAACCTGAAGCCATTTCCACATAGCTAAACTCATCTTATTTGACTGCCTTTACTTTAATTCATTTTAGCGCTGCACTAGAAATAAATATCTCTGTAGCACTGAGATATATCAAAATACTAAAGGTCTAGTCAGTGATGGTACCTGACGCCTCGAGCACAATAGACTGGTGCTCGACCTAGTGGTTATTCACCATTGCATGAATTTGGTGGGCCTTGCCCAAATATCCTACTGTAGTGTGTGCGGCTGACTTGACTTCTCTGGCCCTCTCAACCAGGTAGTCGTGCTAGTAATGTGGCTCTCCACATGTCCAACATCCGATCTTCGGTCCAATACTCTTAGTCCCTGAAGTAAAAGTTGATGGCCCACTAGCCTAAAACCCTGGTCTATTCTGCTGAACAGGGATAAATTGTTGTTGTTACAGACGATGCTACTATTGGTGTTGTGGTCCTCTGTAGGGAGTCCGTTGTTGGGGATCTGGTCACCATGGTGCCATAAACATGGATTGTCTCGAAGTACCTTGAAACCCTAATGAATCTCTAGCTGGTGTCTGATGTTGCTGCGCACCAGATGTCGCATGTCGCATCGATCTCCTAGGAGTCCTTCCCTGATCCTTGCTAATAATATATTCCTCAGCTATGAAGGCCCACAAGACTACATCATGCAACGTCTGAGGAATTAGGATCCTCACTTTCACAAGAATGTTGACGTTAAGGTCGAACACAAACTTGTTGACCTTGAGCTTTTCGGTGTTTAGATGTTGAGCATACCTAAGCAGCTCTATGAATTGGGCCTCATACTTGAGCACTGTACGACCACCATGTCGTAAGGCGTTGAACTCATTGAGCTAGTGCTAAATGAATTCCTCTAACAAATACCTCTCTCGGAACCACTCCTCGAACAGTTCCCATGACACATCTTTGATAACCATGTTCAGTTGTGGCAGAAGCGTCTTCCACCATAGAAGAGTGCTCCCCTTTGGTCGAAAGACCACCATGTGGAATTTCATGTTGGAGGTGTAGTCGTGAGGTGCGAATCACATCGCCATGTTCTCCAACCATGCTCGATGACTGCATCATCCGTGGCACCCAAGAACTCGAGAAACTTGACCTTCTCGAGTTCTCTATGAATGCTACCAGTACCAATTGGGGTGTGTTATGGACCCTCTGGGGGTACAGGCACCCTGTAATCATCTCTAACTAGACAGTTAAACAAGGCCTATGAAATCCTCTAAAAGGACCTCATCAAACCAACCACATCACCCATAGCAATATTCTCTTGTCCAATGACTTGTTTTTCTCCTTGGGGGTTAGACCCATATGGCATGGATGCTACTAGAGGCGTCGTGCCTCCTCCCCTAGCACCACATCATCTACCTCCACGACATCCTCTAACCATGATTACTTGTAGGGACATAATTCAATTTAATTAGTGATAAATTATAAATCAAGTGTTTAGTACAGTGGAATGTGTAATGATACCAAGTCATGGTGTTGAACCTCGATTTGATACCATATGCAACGACCCCTCCATTACAACTATGAAAGTGAAGCACAAAAGGTAAACACTTTGTTTTGTTTAAGCATTGAGAAATTAAAATCAACACATAACCACAACATTTCCTAATCAATGACATCATAAAAAAGCATTACAAGCTACTCGTCATCGTAATCCATAATGATGTAACCAATGCATCAATCAAAATTAGTAATGACACATAATTAACACATCATCGTATTAGATAAAGACACAAATCAACAAGTAACATAAATGGAAACGCGAGATCAACTCATCACAAGATAACATAAAGAAACTACCCGCCCAACCTACCCTGCAAGGTTAGGACATCCAAGACACATAAGAAACACTCAATCCTAGGATTCATCCGATTGATTTTTACCATTTAAGGTCTCAAGGATGGCGACTGTTCTGAGTAAGAAGGAGGTGTCTACATCCCACTAACATAATCAAGTCCAAAAACAAACTAGCTATATCAACAACATCAACGATAATCAATGACACAATAGTCTTCTAAAACCAATCACACATCACATAAATTCCATGGTGCAAGAGAATTTAATTACTAAATCAATCATACAACGACATAAGATAAGGTTCAATGCATTCAACTTTATTTATTTTCAAGGTGCACAATCAAACATCTACTGTACTTCAAGGCTCACGATTAATCAACTAGTTAATTCAACAATAATCAAGATTATTTGAAGGTGCGTGCGTGATCCAAATTATGAATTAAACATAAACCAACACCAGTCAATGTGCACAGTTAATCTATTCAGTTAGGAAATCATACATCAACTTTTAAATTCAATACACAAGATTATCTAATTACTAAATCGTTTTTACATCGACATTATTGCAAGGTGCATTAAATCCAATTAATTAATCATTTACACATCAACAATAAATGACGCAAGAGTAAATAAACTTTAAACAATCTTACGTCAACATAATAAATGGTGCAAGAGAATTCTCAAGATTATTTTTAGAGCACAAGGATGTCTAACTACTTAACTAGTCATACATCAATATTAAATCCATGGCGTAAGTAAACTAATAACTTAATCATTCATCAATCATTAAATATTCGTTGCGCAAGAGTAAACTATCGATTTATTTCATGGCGCAACACAATCTATCTACTCAATCAATCATACATCAATTTAATGGACGCAAGAGTAAATCATTACACATCTCGTGATACATTAACATTAGTCATCGTGCACAAATGGTCTAATTACTTACATGGTCACACCTCAACATTAGTGGAGGGGCGCGAGTAATTTTAATTACTTAATTTATCACGCCTCAAAATTCTTTCAAGCAGCAAGAGAAATCTATATTTTTGTTCCTTGAATTTATTCAGGAGGACCTAAGCCCATTTTTTAAATGATAGGTGAGACATAATAAAAATATTGGGCCTATATATAAGATATCAAACATTTAATAAACATTTAATAAAACAAAAACATATAATAAAACTATATGTATCAAATATCAATTACACCAATTAACAAAAGCTAATTATATGGCATAAAAATGCTAAGTTTTCCAGCTAAACGAATGGAGGTTTTCCCATACACACATAGGGTGCTTTAATTGCTTCAAAATGTTGAGTTTTCCAGCTAAACGAAAGGAGGTTTCCCATACACACAAGGTGCTTTAATTTCATAAAATCGTTTATAAAATAAGTGGCAAATCGTAGAGAAACACAAGGTAAAACGTAGTTGAGGAAAGGAAACAAAATCGCTAGGAATTTCATGAGAAAAATGCATAGGCACAAGGTAAAATGTAGTTGAGGAAAGGAAATGAAATCGTTGGGAATTTTGTGAGAAAAACGTAGAGGCAAAAGGTAAAATGTAGTTGAGGAAGGGAAATGAAATCGTTGGTAATCTCATGAACAATCGCGGAGGCAATAGGTAAAATGTAGCTAAGCAATAAAGGTAAAAAGAAACACAAATAAAAAGAGGAAACCAATGAATGAAATCACCAGCAATCTCCTGGCAAATCACTGAGCATTAAAAGGGAAAATGAAATGCAGAGAAAAAGAGGAAACCAATGAATGAAATCGCCAACAATCTCCTGGAAAATCATTGAGCATTAAAAGGGAAAATGAAATGCATATATAACAATAAGTTGCAAACACAGTAGCTTAGTAAAGAAGAACGTTGGGATAACCCCAACGCTGGTAAGCATACACTTCATGTAGAGATGATAAATCCATAAAAAATGCAAAGGATGCATTTGTAAAGGAAACGCAAGGGAGAATACAATGAGTCAAATTGTTGAGAAAATAAATCAAATAGAATCAAAAATAAATATCGCTAAGGTTTCATAGTAAAAATCACCAATCATCATACCAAATAAACCTTAACATCTAATAGGAAAATAACGAACTGAGATCGCTCTCAATGATCTATACGTCAATTTTTAATCACGGTTCTTGGCGAATTCTAAAAACTCAATACAAATTAATTTTTTTGCAATTATAATCCTCAAGATAGTACCGTAACCGAATATTAGAATTCGAAGATAATCTCCCATGCTTGCACTCCATCCATCTCCCCTCTTGCTAACTGTGGAGACTTCACTGGTACCTCACATCCAATGCTATGGATACTCTTCTTCCCACTTAGCCCACCGAGCCGCAAAGGGACCACGCACAACACAACCATAATCCTCTAGCTCCCAACTCACCTCGCAGGGTAGAGCCACCACTCACTCTCTCGAGCTGGGTATCCTAAATCTCACAAGTAAAACCAGTCTAAATTTCTACAACATAACCTTACTCATAACCAGTGTGCTCCATTCCCCCTATCAACCATTTTTTTTATAGAATTTCCTTAGTGACAACTTGTCATTTACACATTTAATTTTTTTTTTTTTTAATTTGATTAGGAATTATTCCCCCCATACACTTGTCACTCCTTCCCTTATTTGCACCAATAAATCCACAATTTAATTAAATTAAATGTAAATATCCATCACCCATCCTAAAAGCGCTCCTAAAATCACTCCAGGATTACCTCCCTTGTCTTCTCCTTATTCCTGTCAAGTTGAATGTTTCGATATCCATGGAAATGCCCTGGACTTCACTCCAAAGCTCAGCCCGAAGACGCCATCTCCCCACCAGCCTCCACATCGCCCTCCTCCACCCTTTCCATCATCCCCTCTCTCTTCTTCGTCCTCCTCCCTCCCCTCTTCCGACTCCCCCTCCTCGTCCTCTAATTTTCCTCCACCCCCTCCGCCCTCATTTGCTTGCACTCGATGCAATGGGCTGGAACCTATGAAGGACTCTTTCGATTTCATCAATAGCACAATTAAGGATGTCAATGGTGCCGTCAAAGAGATGCATAATAGGGAAGAAGAACAAATTCGTCGTGAGGAGCTCTTGATGTCTCTTCTACGGGATCTCCAACAAATTATTCCAGACACAGGTACTCTAGGAAAGGACACTACGCAAGACCGAAGGAACGAGCAAAGGCCCGGCCCCAGCTCTGGATAACTTCATCTTTCTCGGGTTTCCCAAGTTTTATATCTCCAGACAACATAATTTACAAGGTTTTTTCCCTGCGTGGCTTCTTAGCTCTAGGATTATACATTTTTTTCTCCTTACAGTTTTTTTAATTCTGCATGGATAGTCTAGCTTACAAGATTCTCACCCTGTGTGGCATCCTAGATCTAGTACTTTACAATTTATGCTCTTTACAATTTTTTAAGTTTTGCATGGACACTTTGAACCTTAATGACCATGTGAAAGAATTGGTTTCTCACCAGGGAAATGCTGCCACAACCTCTTGGGATAGCATGATAGCTGTAACTTTTGTTGCTTAGTAGGATCTAATATATCTTCTAACTTACAAAAAAAAAAAAATACACATAAAAAATATATATACAAGCAAAGGAAACCATGAGAGAGGGAACTTATCTTAAACAAAACCAATCACTGACTAGCTGCAAAACAAGGACATTCCAACCGACCTTAGACGTTGTTGTTCCAAGTATCAACATTCGATCACCCCCAAACCAAGGCTATGCATCCACAAGGATGGGTTCTAGAGTGACACTTAGCTTCTCAAACTAGTCAACACTCAATATCTCATGGATTTTTGAACACACATCAATCCAAAGTACACCAACCCTATTCTTTCCATCCTTCACCACCCAAAGACAATGAATCCCCTTCACTGCCACAAAGTCCCTCAGGTTGTCGACTTATTTCCTAGGCTCCCGTGCATGTGGTATAGAATCTCCATGCTAGGACTCTCATGATTCACATTTGTGAAAACATTTTAGCACATGCCAATGCATCTTAGGCATTCAGGCACCAACTAATGGCTAGAATACACCAATAATTACTACAACCAACAAACAATGGCTTATTTCCTCAACAATTTGACCCCATGTCCCAAACCAAGAAAAATAATTAAAGAGGAATAATGAATGATCAAAAATGAATGAAGAACCCAAAATGTAGAGTGAACCCCCAAAAATCCCATAAGAGGTGTTTATATAATTAGATGAAATCAAGAATCACATTGCCTTCCCCCCAAGAAGCTCATATAACTTCTTTTCTCAATTAAAACCAAGATGGTTTTATTCAAATAATGTTAGTGTCCTAACCCGCACATAGGTAGATCAATATATTTGGATGTAATAAAGGTGAATATTAATAAGGCCTTTCAATCAAATAGAATAAGGCATATGTAAGAAGACCTAATAGAAGCTTCCGCTTCTAGAAGGATCTTCCTCTAGATGCTTCTCTTGATAGACATATTTAGTATAAATAAGGGTCGAGGGTATGAAAACCCTAGCTTGGAGATTATTGTAACAGAGCGCTGCTCGATTGGAGGTTGCCCCCTCGAAGAAGCTTGTGAACATTTCTTTTTGAATCAAAGTGTTATTTATGTTGTTGTTCTTATATCATTTATGTGTTATTGTGGAGATTATGTTGGATATATTACTGTTATTCTACCATTTCTATCATTTTATTTATGTTCTGCATATTTATTATATTTGGTATCTTGCAAGTGGTATCAGTGCACTTTCCTTGGCAAAAATTGTGGGAATTTGTTTTCAGGGTAGAGACATATTCCAGCATCTTTAAGCCACAGATATCTGTCATTATGTGCATAAACCCGCGGTTGAGGGATTCATACACGTAGAAAATACAAGTGGTTCTTAAGCGCACATCTATTGGCCACCCTTGTAACCCCTGTTGGTACCCCTTCGAGTGGTAGCGCATCATACAACACCTGTGTATGGATTAGCCTAGATTTCTTGAAGCCCTCTTTAGATAAACCTATCAGCCGCCAAACTGCTATAGTGTCACCCGGGAAGATACTCTCTAGTATCTAGGTAGTCAGGTAGTACGGATAAGGGTACGGTCTATCCTCCTTAGTTAGTGCCCTGAGATATTGGGTCGAGTACCTGTTGGACCCCGTACGTATATCATAGAGCCATAGCACAGGGCAAACCCTTATCTATAGAACCCTTCAATACCTAACCCTTGGGGGACAGAAACATAAACAAATTAAAACAGACCAGATCTATTTTCATGCAACTATGTTCGGGTTGCCAAGTAAATACACATTTCTTTTTGGTTAATCATTTGGGGATTTCAT
>ML780041.1:498903-612110 GCA_009831015.1 Picea engelmannii | reverse complement strand
ATATAGAGGGGGGGGGTATAAAAACAGAAGGGGAGGGAGGGAAGGAGAGAGCCAACAAGAGTGTGTGTGTGAGAGAGAAAGGTAGGTAGAGAGAGGGGGGGGTATTGGCATGTTTATAGGAAGAGAATTATTTTCATTGATGGAAAGAACAACAACAACGATGGTATGGTTACAGGCAAGAACAACAATGACTTTGACAGGTTTATAGTTGGGAGTGTGCTTGTCATTGATGGCAAGAACAGTGATGGAAAACAGGAAAGCAAGGAAGAACAAGAACAATGATGGCAGGAGATGGTTCATAAGTCTAGACAGGAGAAGCATATAGATGGACAAAATATCTTGGGCATTAGATATGAGCATGAAGACTGACCGTCGTTGGATCTAGGAGAACATGCATGACCTTTAAGTGCAAGGTGACGCGGGCTTACAAAGTCCCGAAAGCAGGAGGAACATCCATCATCGAGGACACGTGGAAGCAGATGAGCAGTATCATAGAATCGTGAATCAGGAGAACAGAGGTGAGCAGTCCTCCAACTTCACGAAACGTGAAGTTGCGATAAGATCTGGGCCATCAGATCTAGAGAAAATACGAAGGACTAGCAATTGTTAGATCTAGCGGAGCTGCAAGGAGTATAATCCCAGGAGTCATTCAACACTCCAAAGCTGTGAAGGAATCCTAGCCATCCATTTAGGCAGGACACGTGGCTAAAGATCAGCATTTCGTTGATTGAAAGGTCAGAGGAAGGAGGTGCTCTAACCTCTCTAACTCACAATATGCAAAATTGCGATATGATTTGAGTCGTTGAATCGAGGACTATTCTGGGCTGTCAGATCTAGAAGGTGAATGTAGCAGACCAGGTCAAAAAGGTCAGGTGGCAGCCTACATCAGGAAGGACACATAGCGCAATCATACAAGGACATGTGTCAAGTTGATTCAAAAATTCAGGCCACTAGAAATCACAATTTTGAGTGACACGTGGCAACAACTCGGGTCACGACACATCATCGAGTGACGTCATTTCGGGAGTTTAGTTTCAGGATTGTTAGCTTCATCACTTCGCCAAAGTCTTGAAGGCTAAAATCCCAGGGCGGAGGATAGCCATTGGATCAACGATAAATCTCGACTGTTGATCTGATGTGGATCCATTTTGGCATTTTCACAGATCGAGAATTCCAGAGGAAAGAGTTGGTGGAACTCACGATATGGAAGGTCGGGAAATGATCCTGGCCTTTGGAGCCAGAGGACACGTGGTGAGCGATTTGGATTTCGTTGACTAGCAAATCAGGAAAGTCAAAGGCAGTGTTGAGGGAACTCGCGATATGCGAGGTCGCGACATGATCACAGCCGTTGGATTACAGAATGTTGTGGACTGTTGATATGGAGAGCGAAGCGCTCACTTGATTGGTGAGTGGTCATAACTCATGGTCACATCTTCGGGAGTTAGAGGGAGGATCTAGAGCAACCAAGATCTATTTCAGGTACTGGAAGTTGGAAGAGTCAAGGGACTCACGGGAGAATCCCCAAAACGTGAAATTGAAAAATGCAATTTTGAGTTAAGCTGTGGTCACCACCGGTGGTCACATGAATGGAAGGAGCTAGCATAGCTAGGCTCCATTTCAGGTACCTGAAGTTGGAGGAGTCAAGGGACTCACGGGAGAATCCTCAAAATGAGAAATTGCGAAATGAAGTTTCGAGTTAAGCTGTGGTCACCATCGATGGTCACGTAAGGGGAAGGAGCTAGCATGCTACTAAGCTCCATTTCGGAGATCGCGAGTTGGGAGATACGAGGTAACTTACAACAAGAGTTCACAATATGTGAAATCGTGACGCACCCTTCTTTCTTGGCCCTTGGTCACAATGAAGGTCACATCGTCGAAGGATTAAGGGAGGAGCTAGCATGTCGCTGGGCTCCACATTGGAGATCGGCGAGATTTCCAAGTGCCCTATTGAATAAGCACTTGGTCACAGCTAGTGGTCACTTGGAGAGGCATATTTTGCTTGGTGCCAATTCACGTGGGGATAGTTCACAATGAACCGTTGATCTCTGGTTTCTCCTTCCAGTAATATCTCAATCGTTCAAAGTCTCCAACAGCCAAAGAAGCCATACTTGACTGGTTGTAACTGCCAGAATGAAGTGATGGCATCTGCCAGAGAATTCGAGGAGCTATAGAGTGATCGCCAGAGGAGATGAAGAGTCTCAAGGAATCTGCCAGTGGAAAGAAGACTATTCAAAGCGACAATTGACAGATGGGAAAGTGTTGAAGTCTGTAACTGAAACGGAGAGGATAAGATCAACTGTGACAGAGAGGTCAAAGAGTATCGACTACCAGAGAAGCCAAGGAATCTCAGCATAACGCCCAGTGATGATGATGAGATTCGGTAATGCCAGAGAAGACGAAGAGTCTCGATTGCAAGAGAGGCTAAGGAACCTCAACATAATGGCCATGGATGAAGAGAAGGCTCAGTGTAACTGTCAGAGGGGACGAAGAGTTAGTTGTATGATCTGGAAGAGGAATTGGCATTATAAATATATGCAGAACAGAGAAGTGAAGATTGCTTCTCCGAAGAGTAATTTCACATGGGAAATATCCTGCTGTGGGTAGGAGATGAAACACATAGAAGAGGCGTAACACATAGACTGGAAAGAAGACGCAGATCATAAAGCACAGCAGATGAAAGGAACAGAGAAGTATATCAAAGACAGTGAAAGAGAAATCTGAGGTGTGCATGCAGAGACAGAGCCGAATATTAGAAAGCTCAAGAGGATGCAAGCAGGAAGACACTGATGTAGGCAGAGTAGGGCAGTGTAGCAGAACAATGATGAGACTGGTAAGCCATTAATGAACATTATATCATTGTAATAAGTTTCAGTAGCAAAGATTTATAATCAAGGTGGTAGGGAGGTGCTAGGAAGGATTGTTGTCCTCAAAGGTTCAAGTGGGTGCTTGAACACAGGGAGTTGTAGCTTCCATCTAGTTGCAGCCAGAAAAACCAGGGTGGCAGGGTGGTGCAAGGGATAATTGTTGTTCTATGTTATACAAGTTGGTGCATGTGTGACTGGAAGTTGGTTCTTCCATCCAGTTGGTGCTGGAACACTTAGGGAGTTGTTGCTTCCTTCTAGTAAGTGCTAGAGAATCCAGAGAGTTGGTGCTCTCAGCAAGTTGCAGCTTGCAAAACAGAGGTGGTAGCCTCACAATGAGTTGGAGCTCATAAGTATGATAATGTACAGAATGTAAAGATTACTTATCATATCAATAAGAAGAGGTTTTTACCCTTTATGGGTTTCCTCAGGAAAATCAGTGTCTATGTGTATTCTATGTGATTGATCATTGTATATCTATGCATGTTAAGTTATCAACAACACATTAAATAATAATCTAGAAAGAATAAAGAATCACAGGAAAAGTTTTCAATCTTATATATATAATTGATTCAACCCCACCCCCCGTCTCAGTTATATTTCCAACAGGGGGAATGAGCATCAAATTCACATTTTCTATGTTATAGGAGGACATTTTCAGGGATCAAGTAACTATTTCAAATTTTGTAAAGACAGATTGAAATTTATTGTATAGCTATGTGGAAAAAAGAATGATATTGTAGAAAAAAACAATTATTTTTTTAGTGTGTTTTCAAGTTATAAAAGTTATTTTAAAATTTGTATTGTTCTATGCTACCCAAGATGATGGTCTTGGTTTAAATGAAATAAATAAAGAATCGTTGTATCAAATTTCCAATTCTTCAGATTCCAACGCCGCCTCATTCTTTGTCTTTGGAACTCCTTCAAGTTCTCTCACGCCGATTGCAATATGTCTATATTTTATTGATAATTCATTTATCTCATTGTATTTAGGTTATGTATCAAGGTGTATTTTAATAATTGTTAGTTGAATTTTGTAAGATCAAGATTTAGGATAGAGTTTAGATGCTCAAGATATTCCCGTGGTCCCAAAATTCTGCAAGCTCTTATCAGGAGAAAGATACCACAAGAAGATGTTTGATGAAAACAAAAAACTTCTTTACCCTACCAATCCTAACATGCCATCTTCCATTAACCATCCTAGGTCAATGGTTTTCAACCATGAATTTAATCTCTTTTATGTAGACAACCACGTTGGGCATAAGAAAAAAATGATTGAGTAATTGTATTTTTTGATTTTCAACGAAACTATTGTAATTGTATTTATTAATTCGACATTTGTTTTATAAAGGGGTTGTTTTAATGTTTATTATTGAGAAAAAATATTCCATGCTTATAATAAGTGTTTTGGATCATGTTTTAACATGTTAAAAGTATTGTGGTACTAATATTATCGATGCAATGTCTAATATTTTTACAATTAGGATTATGATGATGAGAAGCCTATCCACCATCTATTGTTGCACCCCACTATGATGTCAAGTCACAAGATTGCTACTAAAAAAAAAAGCTCAGATGGGTAGCATACCGAGAATCGATTAAACAACCATCTATTCAATTCCCACTATGTCCCGAGTCACCAATTCGAAACCACGACAATAACACTAGTTCTTCACATGTTGTTGTAATGACACCTATTTTCCGATGAATCTTTTATTAAGCATTATAAATGTTTTCAACAATTATTTTTTAACATATCTTTCACCGGTAGGTGTCTAAGAGTTTAATTATTTCTATTTTACTTATTAATATTTAAATAATGGTCATGGCCATACCATGATAGGATAGGGGTCGATAACATCTTAACTCACTTAATGTTTCTAGTTTATTTTCAAATTCCATCATCAAGTAATGAATTCCTATATAATGAATGGTGAGGAAGAGAGAAGGGACCCTATTGTTGGATGAATGAAATGTTGTTAAATTGTACTTGTAATGGTAGGAAATCTAGAATGACACTACATCTGTCTACGTCCTTGGATTGAAGCCACAATAGCAGATTGTTGCACCCCTGCAAATATCCACCTATTTCTCCATTAAAAAAATGGTGATGTCTATACATACTAATGTTAACATATTTATCTCGCCACTCTACAAAACTCACCCAGAACAATAGAGGATGCATTGTTTGTGTGAGGACGACCCTGCTTGTTGAGTTGTGAAAAATGAAATGGTTCATATTCAAATGCAGAATCAGTTTCCAATTTTCCACTTATGTTGCTTATTTTTTATTTTTTTAGAGATGAGGAATCTCTTCTTCCTCTTCAAAGATGTCTCCAAAGCGCCCAACCCAAGAATGAAATCATAATCCATAATTTCAAGATTATTGGCATCATCCAACATTCTTTTTACCAAACCAATCAATTGTTGGGTATTGATCAAAGTGACAGGAGGAATATTTCGAAGCAATTCTAAGTAGCTAAACAACTCCTCTCTAGCTAACTGAAGTCCCTCGACATCTTGATCAACATTGTCTCTAGCCATAATAGTTTTTATAGCATCTAGATCAACTATTGGTGCCTCTATACTTATATCAAGAGGTGCATTGAATGAATTGAGTGTTGCATCCTGGTCCAATACAGGGTTTGAATCCGCTAAAGAAAAATACAACCAATCCACCTTTATGTCGTGCTTACAAATGTTTTCATGAATAGACCATGGGAAGTCACAAGCACTAAAATTGGTATGATACCAGGTCACAAGATATTTCTTTTCGGGCTTAGTTTGACTTCTTACCCAGTAAGCATGAGATATACTCTCATGAGGTTTGAAATCACTATCTGGAATTCTTCTAGCCTTTTCTATTGATGATTCAAGTCACTTCTCTTTATTGTAGTTGTTCAAGTACCATTCCTTTTTCAAAATTTCCTTGAACTAGTAACAAGGTTCAACATTTGTCGAGAGGATATAGAAAAACCAATCCATCCTATGAGCACATTTCTTTCTTTGATCAGATAAAAAAAATTTCTTCAAGTAACTATTGAATGACTCAACAACATTGTTTGTCTATTGATTTTCATGGGAAAAATCTCGACATCCTTTGACCCACATCCCTAAATATAAAAAAATGAGTCAGTGGAGATATATCATGTTTATGAAACACAAAAATGGAAATACAAGAAAGAGTATGTGAACTTACTAATCTTATCACCGATAACCCAATTCTTCTAAAAAATAGTCCAAAAATTTATCTTCATTTATGAATTTGATGAAAAAACAATTGATTGCATTGCCCACTTCATATTTGGAACAATTCTTCATGATACAACTTATCTCATTGAACATATCTTTCACATTTTATGGACTACTATCCAAACGGTTCACATTTTTTAGCCATGCCCTTTGTACATGCCAAACACACAATATCACTTCGGTCCTTGTGATCCTCCTGCCACATTCAATTCATTTTAGGTGAGGCAATTTCCAAATAAATATAAGTTTCAATGTAAAATAACAAAATTTAAGTTACCTCAAAACAACGATTTCAACTAATGTATCATCAACCATGAAAGCATTTACTTTCCAATCGAGACGTATTTGGTAACACCTATGCATGAGGTGCTCCAACCATAGTGCAATATCTTTGGATGTGTTTCGTGATGCCACCACCCATGCTACTTGCACCCCACTTTGTTGTTCATTGAAAGACACGAATGTGTACAACTGATACTACCATATTAAAAAAACAGATGTAGTTCAATTTAGGTCACTAATAATATTGAACTAAACAACTCAAATGATTATACTGAATCAATCATTGACAACACACTCACCCCATATTTATTCATATTGAATGTTGAATCCATGGATATTATGCTATTATGTGATATCCTGACCATGGTATCCAACATCCATTTTGTTTGGATTCTAGCTATTAAAGGGACATCTCCACCATTGGGAGTTTGGTAAAAGAAAAAAACATCCTTGTTTTTTTCATACCAAAGGTTCACACCCTTTTCATCATTTTTGTTAAACTGGTAGTTCCTCTTCATCAAACGATTGTAGATGTTCACAACATATTTTTTTCACAATAAAAAATCCATATCTCTATCTACTGCATCCATGTCAACATATTTCTTTATGTGCATTTTACACATTGTGTCAATAGGAACTTCCAAAAAAAAAAACATTCCACATAAGAAACGATGTCCTCTGAAAGCCTAGGCTTATGCTTGGACCCATACTCACCTGAAGTTTCATGTTTTCCATGACAGGGCCATCCATTCTCATCTTCATGCTCATACATGTTACAATAAAATGGCACTGACAACCCCTATTTTTCACAAATGATTTTGTTGTATCTTTTCCTCTATTGTCACATGGGTTGTATGAGAAAGCATAACTGAATAATAAATTGTGATATATAAAGGCATCACTAGCCCTTGAGCTTGGGGGTTTGTTTTTTCGACAAATGAAAGTGTATGGAGATATTGGATTCTTTTCTTCTCCTCTAATAAAATCATGAACTCTACGTAAAGGGATTCTTGCAACTTGATCAATGCTCAATTTGTTTCCATATAATTTAGACCAGACCAAATCTTCATTAGAAAAAATGATCTTATACTTTGGGTCTTGCACCTCAAGGTCCATGATAGTATTCCATTTCTTTACCATTTTGTATCAATGTCTACAAATAATGTGCAAACATATTAGGGAAAATCTATATCTATTCACAAGATTTTCATTTTGATCCTTCTCTTACAGTTAGAAATGATAATATTATAAAGAACTCAATTTATTACCATAAACACACACTCTGCTATATCAAATTATATTTTTCAATTTCAATTTCAAAATCATAGGAAAAAATTACATGTTATACAAATGGTTTGTAGAATGAAATCTTGTAGGTCTAGAAAAGTAAAAGGGCAACTAGATCTATATATTTGCAAAAGGGAATAGTATAGACCCATTTCCCTTGAGGTTTAACCCATAGTTTCTGTAATTCCACATGGGAAACAAATGTTTGTATAGGCACATTATAGATTTGCACAACAAATGTCTGTTTAGGAAAATGTCCAATTTGGGTGAGTTCTCATCTGAATGGGTTTCTTAGCACAGGAAATGAGTACCCTGCTCAATTCGAATAGGATGAATTCAATGCTTGACTGGAGATCTATGTCCTTGATGATCAATAAGACAAACAAGGGCTTATTCAAATGTTCGGGTATTTCAATATGGCTCAGAGTGAGGCACCCAAGTGGGTTAGGAATACTACAAGCAATGCAAATTTTCTTATCGTTGAAGTGCTCAGTATCAAGCTTGGAGAGATCATAATTAGTCTTGATTTCTGTGTGGGGGTTAACACTTTTGTTGCCAGGATGCGAGAACACAATGTGACCATTGTTTCTGCAGCTATCAATCTTGGAGCACCCTTCAATGAGATGATTATTCTTAGAGGACTTGTTCCTTTGTATATTAATATCAATTAGAGACTTCCCTTCTTTTACAATACATTGGATCTCATTCATACCGGTGGACTTCTTGATGCATGGATTGATTTGCAGTTATTGGACTTCATCATTTTTTACTGGGATAGAGTGTTGAGACCTGGGGGATTCCTCATAAATGGGTTGTAAGCCCCAAGAGTAACACAGAGGTATAATTTTCCGCATTGTTGGAAAATACTGCAAGACCTTTTTGTAAGTTTTAAACCTGCGAAGTAAAGCAATGCATATATATTCTTAAGAAAAACAAAAATTAATCAATGGCTCATTCACATAGTACAGAGAGATTTATACCGGAAACCCTCAACCGAGAAATCCTTTGTTATATTCATTATATCGAATTTCACCATTCACTATACAATATATATAAAAAAAAATTAGGTATTCTGTAGATACCAAAACCCTAATCCCTTAATCCGAGATTAATTTACAAAACTGCTAAAAATAGCAAAATCAACTAAAAATAGAAAAAACCGCCCAAAAAAAAAATTCAGGGCACTACCCCAAACCCCAGGCTATCGCCCGTTGTCGAACGCTGTGCATAACCAGGGGGGGAATACCTGCCCCCCCATGGGACCCCCCTAGGAAAGCGCCTGGCGCACACGACACAAAGAGCACTACTAGAGGGATCATCAGACACAATTGTCATATCTAATGCACCCACACACACGCATGTAAAGAATATAACACCTACCCAAAATTCTTGCACTTGTTGTTTTCTTTGCATCCAAGGGTCTAGGGGATTATATAGTCAAAAATCCAGGGCAACAATGCCCATTGTTACTCTACACCGGAAGAACTTTTCTGTGCTCACAAACTTTGTCAATGAATCTGCAACATTCTTCAAAGTGTCAACCTTTTCCAGCAACACCTTCTTTTCTTCAACCATGTCTCTCACAAAGTGGTATTGAACATCAATATGCTTTTTCCTTGAATGATAAACTGGGTTCTTTGCCAGGAAGATTGCACTCTAACTATCACAATCTAATCTCACTGCTTGTTGTACCAACCCAATACCTGAACACAATATTTGTAACCATACTGCTTCCTTTCTTGCATGAGTGGTTGCCATGTATTCAACTTCTGTAGTTGAGAGTGCCACTACAGCCTGCCTTTTTCTCATCCAACTGATTGCTCCTCTAAATAGGTTAAACACATACCCACTTGTAGATCTTTTGCGATCAAGATCTCCAGCCCAGTCTAGATCAACAAAGCCATGTATGTCCACCACTCTTTCCAATCTTGGTCTTCATTGGTAGCACAATCCATAATTGGTAGTGCCACGCAAATACCTGAAGACCCTCTTTACTGTTGTCCAATGCTCCTTCCCTGGTTTTGACATATACCTGCTCAAAAATCCCACTGCATGTGCAATGTCTGGTCTAGTACAGATCATTGCATACATCAAACTGCCAACTGCATTTGCATATGGAACATGGGATGTGTCCTCTTCTTCTTCCTGTGTCTTGGGACACTGATCTACAAATAACTTTACACCTATAGGAATAGGAACCTTCACCGGTTTACTTCCATGCATATTAAACCTCTGCAATATTGTTTCAACATATTTTCTCTGATTCAACCAGAGTTTCTTGTTTGCACAATCTCTTTTAATTTCCATTCCCAGAATGAAGTTAGCAACATCGAGATCCTTCATGTCAAATTTGGAGGATAGTTGCGATTTCACCTCCTTGATAACATCCATGTTATTTCCTACCAACAACATGTCATCAACATACAACATTACATAAATTAAGTGATTACCAACCTTCTTGGAATATACACAATGATCAGCCCTGCTTCTTACAAATCCCAATCCAAGGATGCATGTGCCAAAATTTTGGTACCACATCCTAGGTGATTGCTTCAGACCATATAGTGACTTCTTTAGCTTACAAACCAGCTCCTTCTTTCCCTTCACTACAAAGCCTTCTGGCTGCTTCATGTAGATTTCTTCTTCCAGGTCCCCATGTAGGAATGTTGTCTTCACATCCATCTGTTCCACTTCAAGATCAAAAGAAGCAACAATAGATAAAAGAAATCCAACATAAGTTAACTTAGCAACTGGAGAAAAAATCTCACCAAAGTCAATTCCCTCTACCTAGGAATAACCTTTTGCTACTAACCGAGCTTTGTATTTCTCCACTTTACCTTGTGCATTAAAATTCCTCTTAAACAACCATTTGCTACCAATAGATTTTCTTCCAACTGGAAACTCAACTATATCTCATGCCTCATTCTTATCCAAGGCATCCATTTCTTCAACCATGGCCTTCTTCCAGAGTTTACTATCCTCTGAATTCACTGCTTCCTTGACAGTTATGGGATCATCATCAGTAATAGATAAAGCAAAATTGAAACACAAATTAGGTGGATTGTACCTTTTCGGTTGCCTTCTATCTCTCACTAATCTCCTCAATACTGGGGTATGAGGTTCTTCTTCTTCTTCTTTTGCATTCTCTTCTTCAGATGATTCAGATTTTGCATCATCCAACTCAAGATCTATTTTCTCAGGTTTGTCTTGCGTTGGTAGGAATTCATGTTTGGACACATCTTTTACCTCTCTAAAAACAACATCTCGACTGTAAACAATTTTCTTGGTTTTTGGGTTCCAAATCTTATAACCTTTTACACCATCTTTATAACCAATAAAGATACACTTTTCAGCCTTTTTATCCATCTTACTTCTATTTTTCTTTGGAACATGTACATAAGCATCACAACCAAACACTCTAAGATGTTGAAGAGAGGGTTTCTTTCCAGACCATACCTCATGTGGAGTTTTATCATCCAATGCTTATGAAGGTGATCAATTGAGCAGGTAACATGATGTACCCACTGCCTCTGCCTAGAATTCTTGTCCTAACCCGACATCGCTGAGCATGCTCCTTGCTTTTTCCATCAGCGTCCTGTTCATCCTTTCTGCAACTCCATTCTGTTGAGGAGTGTATGGAGTAGTCTTTTGCCTTGCTATACCACACTTCTTACAGAATTCTTCGAATTCATTTCCGCAGAATTCTCCACCATTATCTGTTCTCAATACCTTTATTTTCTTCTCTGTCTAATTTTCTACCAGAGCCTTAAACTCTTTAAATTTATCAAATACCTCGGATTTCTTTCTAAGAAAATAAATCCATGTGTTCCTTGAAAAATCATCTATGAATGAAACATAATACACAGAATTACCTAGGGATGGAACAAGAACAGGTCCAAACACGTCACTGTGTATCAACTCTAAGATCCCCTTTTCTCTTGTAGCACCATATGGGAATCTTACTCGATTATGTTTACCATATATGCAATGTTCACAAAAATCAAAATCCAGAGTACAATTAGACATACCTTCAACCATACATTTACCGTGTATTGTTCGAAGGCCCTTTTCTCCAATATGTCCCAGTCTTTGATGCCACAGCATGGTCTTCTTTCCAGGGACAATATTGATCTTGTCTTCTTTATTTCTCTTTTCAGAGACAACATAACTGTTACACCCATTAGTATAAGTGCTTCCCAACAACTTGTATAGAGTTCCACACCGAACTCTCCTCATCAACACCATTTCTCCTCGTACCATCTTCCAAGTGTTGTTTCCAAATACAGTATCCACTCCTGCATCATCCATCTTTCTTACAGATATTAGGCTCCTGGCTAGTTTTGGAATGTGGAGAACCCCAGGAAGTGTTCTAATCCTTCCATATTTTAGTAGCAACTTAACCCTTCCACGTCCCAAGATTTTTGTTGTCGATTCATCTCCTAGGAATACATCACCACCATCATATTTTTCATATTCAGAGAACCACTCCCTATGAGGAGTCATATGGTATGACGCACCTGATTCGATCAACCATACATCACAGTCTGCATGTGTACTTGTAGATTCTAGGTAAACATCACCTCCTTCTTCAGTGGAGGTTTTCGCCTATGTGGAAGAGGTACTATCAGATCCCTTTGGTTTTTCAACCTTCTTAGACTTGCAATCTTTCTTATAATTCCCTTTTTTACCACACTTCCAACATTTCCTCAAATATTTTCCTGGAGACTTAGATCTACCTGTAGATTTAGATCTCGGCCCCAAAGGCTTACCAGGGTTCCTGTCTTGGGTATGACCTCTTACAAATAAAGCATCTGGGCTATGACTATCCATGCTTTTTCACCTCATCTCTTCATATAACAAGAATGAAACTACATCCTCATACTTCAATGTAGATTGAGTGGTACTACCAATTGCTACAACCAGATTATCCCAAGAGTCTAGCAAAGAACATAACAAAGTAATACACTTATCTTCTTCTGCAATCGTAATATTAACAGAGACAAGTTGACTTACCAAAGTATTAAAGGAATTTAGATGTTCTGTCACAGAATCTCCATCTTCCATCCTAAGATGATACAACTTCTTTCGAAGAAACAACTTGTTTACTAGGGACTTTGATTGATACAAATTCCCCAACTTATCCCATAGTTCATTGGCTATAGATTCTCCCGAGACATTCAACAAAACCGAATCTACCAAGTAGAGTCGAATAATACTCCTTACTCTTCTGTCCAACTTCTCCCAATCTTCCTTCGACATACTAGTAGGTGGTGTATTGGTAGTTTGTGTACTGGTAGGTTGTGTACCAGTAGCCTGTGTGCTAGTAGATGGTGTACTAGTAGGCTATGTACCAGGATCCACAACGATCCATTGTTCTTTGTCTACGAGAAGGTCCTCCATCTTCATCTTCCATAGCTCAAAGTTTTTACCGTTGAACTTCTCTATCTCGATTCTAGAAGAGTTTGACATTCCTCTTTCTGCACTCAAATCACCACTGCAAAAGCTCCCACTAAACCCAGGTTTATCACAGACCCAAGATAAACTTGATCTATCAAGATCGAGCCAAACCCTCAACAACAAAGGCGTCCCTCTGAAGCCAAAAACGAGTTCTGATACCACATGTAAGTTTTAAACCTACAAAGTAAAGCAATGCATATAGATTCTTAAGAAAAACAAAAATTAATCAATGGCTCATTCACATAGTACACAAATATTTATATCGGAAACCCTCAACCGGGAAAAACTTTCTTATATTCATTATATTGAATTTCACCATTCACTATACAATATATATACAATGTTTTTAGGTATTCCGTAGATACCAAAACCCTAATCCCTTAATCCGGGATTAATTTACAAAACCGCTAAAAATAGCAAAAACTACTAGAGGGATCAGATGCACTTGTCATATTTGACGCGTCCACACACACACACATGCAAAGAATATAACACCTACCCAACACTTTTTGACTACAATCCTCCTCTCTCTCTTCTTTAGAGGATGATGGATCATCTCATCATATCATTTTTATTTCATTCGAGTTATTTTTCTTTACTGGATAAATTTTCTCGTAGGCCACTTTCATCCAATGGAGCTTCCTTCCTTTATTGAATGGATTATCATAAGATCTATCCATTAGATCAAACCTTGGCTAAAATAAATGGAATTTGTTCAATAAAGATTGTTATAACTGCAACTGAGATCTGCCCATATAACAAAAGTTTTACATGGATGAATGTTCTTGATTATAGGATGATAGAATACTTTTAATGGAGAATGCACCCCACTCTCCATGGGTGAATTGATATTCTTCAAATTCGATTAGCATTTCAATTCTCAGCTAGGATAAGGTTGTTCAGAAAAGATATTGACTCACTTGAAATTGGTGTCAAAGCACATATGTTGGCGCTCCTTGTCTATGTAGGGAAGGCCTCAGGGTAATCCACATGTTCATGCTTTGGCCTACTAATGTATGATCATATGACAATGGTTTTTATGTGCATTAATGAAATATAAGATAACTTTTGCAGAAGAAAAAAATAGATAGGACAAGGTTATCATTGTCAATAAAATAGAATAGGATTCATACTCCATCTCTCATCCTATGTATATTAGAAGATTTTGTTTGCAATTGCTATTAACACTAATAAACTGCATTTAACCCTTGTCCGTTATTGAATGGATGCTTTGTGAAGGAAAGCATGTCAGCCAGGAATGATATCATTTGTTTATGTTGCTGCAAGGAAGTTCTTGATCCTTATTTTTTAGGCAATCATGTTGTTTATGCTGAATAAATTTATCACAGTGGTTAGGCACTTGGAATTTTGGAAGTGCAGCCGGAATACATTGGTGGAGTTATGTCACATTTTCCTCAAATGTGTTTATCTTTGTGTTGCATAAAGGTTTCATATCTTCATTTTTCTCATGTTGCAGTATTCTACCAGACAATTTCTTCTTTTAGTTATCTTTAAGTGTTTGTTTTTTTCTCCCACGCACGTTGTCACTAAGCATGGACAGAGTTCAGTTTTCTCCCACACTTCAAGGTGAGCACTAAGCTCCTGTCTCATTCCATATAGTCAAATTTCAAAACCTGCACTTAATTATGGCCCGTAAAGGAAATCTCTCAGTTGAAAATGCTCCGAGTTTAATGGCCGAGTCTGGAAGTACAGGACAGACAGGATAATCTCGAAGTAAATGCAGGAAGATAAAAACAGTTCGATTTATTATCGTGGCCCAAATGGAGGAATGAGGGGAAGAGGTGGGGAGGCCTCGGCCAGATCCCTGTCAAATCCAATTTCTAATTTCACCGTGACAAAAAGGTGGAAACAGTAAGGATTGAAATTTGGTTGGAGTTTGACTGTTAAATTTAAAATTCTACGACTGGTACGATCTTACGCTGTCCTTCACTTGCGCTCAAATAATACAAAAACACCGCGCGCCAATAAATCGTTGTTAATAATCTCCTCTACATATACCGTGGCTCAATAAGATGATGGTAGTAGATTTAAAGTTATTTTTTACATTGTAATGATATACATTTTGCTTGTTATGGGTGTCCTTTTGAGCTTAATTACTTTCAAAAGCACTTGGCTGAACAAAATAATGATAGCAGAGTTAGATATTAAGTAGGCAGATTTTAGCTAGTAGGGGTGTCATCTCATGTAAAAAGACGTCTCAAGTTTGAATTTCACTTGGATTTACTTGTGCATCATGCTTGAACAGTTTAATTTGTCTATTGGTCAGTGTAAAAGAAATAGACAGATTTTCACAGTTTTTTATAATGTTGTTTGTAAATCTGGAAATAAAATGTGTATAACAATCTTTGATGACCAGTGGAGTGTCCAGTCTAAACTTTGAATGTTTCAAAAGTTCTATATACAATTTATTTCCAGAATTACAAACAACATACAAATATTTTTTATATTGTATGGACAGGCTGATTTTTTATGTAGTGATATTCTCATAATTAATAAAGTTTAATAGAGAATTAAACAATTTCATTTAAAAATTATACAAAACCATAAATAAAACCAAAAATACATAATAAAGAGTTGTATTTTTTTTTTTTATTAGAGGTGGCAATGTCTATCATAATTCTGTGGCCAAGAGAGAGAGGATAATATCAGCTGCTATCCACTACACTTTATGGAAGAAGAAAAAAGCATACCACTTAAAATAATTGACTATTAATAACTTAAAAGATAGAAATAACTTTTATTGAATACCTTTAAAGGTGGCAATGTCTATCATAATTTTGTGGCCAAGAGAGAGGATAGNTTTATAAAAAAAAAAAAAAAAAAAACATACCACTTAAACTAATTGACTATTAATAACTTAAAAAATAGAAATAACTTTGATAAATATCTTTAAAATTTGAATAAATAATTCATTCAAAAAATAATATTAAATCTTATTTTAAAACTAAAAACAATTTCAAATTATATTTTATAATTATTTAATAAAAAAAAAATTCTCTAATATTTTAAATCGTTTTAACATTTACTTAATCATATTAAGAAATTATTGTACCACCATATGATTGCCATGTTTAACTGATTAACATTTGGAATTACCACATTTAAGATTAACTTTTAGATTTCCTCAGCACTATGTGCGTTTCACTATGTGTGTTTCACTGTCCATTCACCAACCGCAACACCAGCCACCTTGCGGCTGTGCTAGTTAACTATCATCCATCATTTTTATCACCATTTTAATTTTTTTACCATTTTAATTTCGTTTTACTAGATTTATTTCATTAACTTACCCCAGTGACATCCATCCATCAAAAGGTTGATAAGAGTGGACACGGCCCTTCCTACATAAATGATAATGTCATTATTATTCTATATATATTGAAACTTTTGCCCTGTACTAAAAGTTTTGTATTAAATAACAATTGCAATGCAATGTATTGTACAAATATCCGCTTACAACCGAAGCGTCCGGCACTTACAATAAAAATGCTGTTCCGCTGTATAAGTGGATTAAGTGAATAAATTTCTAATAAACTAATAATTAGCACAGCTGCCGAACGCCGAAAGATATCTACGCTTGAAAATGAAATGATTGGTGGGTCGGTCAGCCATCGAAAATGACACGTTTGAGGAGGAAGTTGAATTAGTGCCCGTTAATAATCCAAAGGTGACAATTATATGGAATTTTTTAATATGATTAGGTAAATGTTAAAAAGTAAACAGGTTAACGGATGCATTCAAAAATACAAGGAAGTTATGAAGAGTAAATCACATTCATTGATTTGGGAGGATGACTAAGAATATGCCAACATCTTCAATTGTTAGCCATCAGATTAAAATTTTAGATTAAAAGGTCATTAATTGTGCCCATTGCCAATAGGTATTTATATTTTTAATAATTATATTTTATTTAATCATCTTTTAACGATAGATTCCAATCTTATGGTTATCAATTGAAGATGCTGACATATTTTTTGTTGTCTTTCTAAATCAATGAATGAAAATCTCATGTTCATAACTTCTTTACATTTTTGGGAGCTTAATATAAATTCCTGACTAACTTAATGTGAATTCCGTCTATTATTTAATGAAGCAGAGATTTTCATAGGCCTAATATCAATTAGGGTTTTCTTTAACTGCGTTGGAAATTTTACAAACCGAAATCTTTAGACGTTCACCCGTCACGAGTTTGCCGCTATGCTGATATTTTTATAACAATTACTATTTAATTGATAAAAATGTGATTTAAAAATTTATTAAATTTTATGAAATGAACTGGAAACTTTTACATACCAGAGCCACCGACCACGGAATCCTTAAAATAGAATAAAAAAACAAACCGACAAATGAATAGAAAGACGATGCACTCATATAAAAGAAAGCTTGTGAAATAATGAATGCAAATGCCTCCAATGGCGTAACTTGGTTTTGTCGGAAGTCTTGTGGAATATCGAATGAAAATGCCTCCACTGGCCTACCTCGATCTTGTCGGATATTTTGGCAAGAATCTATGAAGATTATTTACAGTTTAATTCAGCTCCTAAGCTCCGAGAGAACGCGTTATAAAACTACGAGTATTCTTCAAACCATACATACATGAGAAGCACGCTCATAATGTTGATGGTAATGAGCGCAGTGCTGATTGCAATGCGGAAGGACGATGGGAGGAAGAAACAGAAAAATCGGTCGCACTCACCATCGCGAAAAATAAGGAGAGCCACGCGCAGCACTGAACCATCACGTGGCACTCGCCGCACCACTGGAAGTTGCCTTCACCATTCCTTCATAATTTCTCTCTATTTATTTGGTTTCATCAAACTCATCATCTATTCATTCCCCATTCGGCTCTGTGGAAGGAAAAGCAAGAGCGATGGAGACAACGACCAGTAGAAGGTCTGCAATAATATACAGGATCGGCCAAATCGTCAAAACAGAGCAGATAACTCGACAATGGCACAAACTGGCGGCTATTCCTGCAGCAATCACTGGCATTAAGCCGGCGCCGTCGATGAGATTTTCTGACCATTACCTTGCAGGTGGGGAGAATAAAATAAGTCGCGATACAGAAAGCAGGTCCAGGGGCATCCCTGGCGATGTGTCTGAAGGCCACCTGGCTGTTTACGCCGGGAGGGAGGAGGAGGTGCTGGAGCGCTTTGTTATTCCGGTGACTTATTTGAACCATCCGCTTTTCGTGAAACTCCTCCACAATGCCGAAGAGGAGTTTGGCTTCGATTATCCTAACGCTCGTCTTACGATTCCCTGCGACCCGGCCCTGTTGGCTTCTATTATTGACATCGTTAGAGATAACGGTAATCATGATGACGGCGTCGAGACGGCTAACGACCAGCATAGATCCATACCAAACCTTTTCATGTAAATTCAACCATTTATTTGGAAGTTTTTATTAATGGATTACTAGAAGAATTGCTTATTTCTGTAACAAATATATTTTTTAATTATGCTGAAAGGTGTATACTTATTGAAATGGATATTTAATCATCTTTTAACTATAAATTTCAATCTTATGGTTATCAATTGAAGATGTTGGCATATTCTTCTTCGTCTTTCCAAATCAATAAATAAAATCTCATGTTAATAATTTTCTTGCATTTTTGAGAACCTCAATTAACTATCTAATTGTCCGTTCAAATGATTAACAAACTTAATTCCAACCCTTTCATATTCTTTGTTACTAACTAATGTGAATTCCTTCGATATTAATACTACTTTGAGAATTTTACTGATCCATTTTGAGGGTCTAAATGAAGGTTTTTCGATATCGAGGTTCTCAATGATAGCCGAAGGCATGATTGAGCCCCCAAAATGAATCTCATCGATGATAGCTTTCCAACGAGCTATCACACGTCTAAAACTGAGATCGTATTCAAAAGTTAAGACCCCAGGAAGTTGATGCACCAACTTACCCAAACGGGGTCCACATGACTTTTGGCGCTTCATCTCCTAGGGTTAGGTTTTTGGATGTCTAAGACTTTTGGCATTCCTGATTATTGTAAAAAGACCTCCAGAGCCTCATTGTAACCATCTTCTTGCGAATTTTTACACTTTGTGTACATTTCTTTCATTAATAGAAATCGTGTATTACTGTATCTTTGTGTTTATGGTTGCATCTCTGATATATTTATGTTATATTATTGAATATATGCGATATCTCTTTGCATTTCTTTATTATATCTCCGCTCTCATTTCGTGCCGAAAATAATCCGGATCATTTACCAACTGAAAACTTTCAACTTTCCATTTTGGTATTACATTTATTTTAATTTTGATTAAAATAAAAACCATGGAATTGAAAATTATTTTAATCAAGTAGTAATTAAGAAAGATTTGAAAACACAAATAAAACTGGACTTTGATGCTAATTTATCACTATTTTTACCCAACCCAGAATTAAGATAATTTGAAATTGAATTATACTTGCTTTTAACCAACCTTCTACTCTCTTAGGGTCGTCAAAATCAATCCGTATTCCCAAAGCTATTTTCGAAATTCTATCCCATGGAAGTGCAGGTAATATACTTGATCCGTGAACGACTATATCGTATTTGCTGAAGCCGGCATACATAACTTTTCTGGCTGCTGTTCGATCCAGCGCTAAAGGTCGGCCAGTGAATGCATCTGACACTACCGGGTTTGATCTCTGTTCCAAAGCTACTCCTGCTGTTCGACTTATAGCTATTACAATTCACTTTGCAGGACGTGCTCCATATTCCTTGACAGCAAACGTTTCGTTACTTTTAGCATTTTAAGAAATGGATGATAATTTTGTTTTGCTTTTGTTTTCATAGTGTTGGTAGGTTTTAATCAAAATTTTAGGGATGGAAATTTATATTAAAATATATAAATTTTAGTCAATCTAATCTAATTAGTACTATTGTTGCATGAGTTCTCTTCATTTCCAACATCTCTGAAACTCGTTACCAAAATTGGAAGAGCTTGAAAACTGGTTGGGAACGTCCCAAATTGGTTGAGAACTCATTTGGGAACTTGGGAGTTTCAACATCAACTAAATCGGAGCTAGGGAACTACTTTCCTGAAAGAAGAACTTTAAATTAGAATTATATTAAATTAAAATGTAAATATATTTATTACATTAATTACACAACTAAGACTAAATTAAAGAGAAATATTATTTCAAAAATTAGTTAAGTAAAAAACTTAATAATACTCATTTTATAGTTGTGGATGATACAACCTGAGTGGGCATAATAGTTAAGAACATGTGTTTCCTCTTAAGAGGTCACAGGTTCAAATCCAGAGGGGGGTAAGGTCAAATTGCTGGGGCCCTCCCTTGTCCCACAAACAAGGGGGTCTCATACACCAAATTTGGTGTGCTCCGTGACCTTAAAAATAGATTATTATTATTATGAAAAGCTTTTAATGCATGTATGTTTTCCTTCAAGTCCAAACTAAACATGAAAGTCTAATAAATCAATACCCTATCCATTACAAGCATTTGCTCCACTATGTACTTGATATCAACCAACCATATCATTGACTTTTATTGTATTTTCATATTAGAAGACTAGTACTAGTTTTTTTTTCCAATAAAAAAAAATAATGCTTCAAATTTACAAAGATGTTTAAAATTTATATATGTAAACTTTAATTTTAAAAAGATGATAAAATTGTATATATGTATTTTCAATTTTGTTTCTCATTTTCTAATGAAATATTTATGGATATTAAAGTTTCAATATTGTGTTAAATATATTTATATAATTATTAGCACAAATTAAATTAGTAATTTCAATATTGTAGTTGTTGCAATAAGAGAAACATATAAGATTTAAAATGTATCAATATCTCTATACATTGTAATTTAAAATATCATTGTAATCTAAAATATTTTTTATATTTTTTTAATATATATTATTGGGACACCCAACTTCATGTTTCTTGTAAATTTAAGGGAAAATTTTACTCATGCAACATAGATTAATACTTAATTTGCAAATGAAAAAATATAAGATAAAATACTTTTCTTTCATAGATTAATACTTAATTTGCAAATGAAAAAATATAAGATAAAATACTTTTCTTTGGACAAATGGTTTTAAAAAAAATTAGAAAAATTTATTTAGAGAAAAAACATGTAAAATAAATCCATAGCTGAAATTAAAGAATTAAAAATTAAATTAAATTTTAATTAGTTATTAACATTTAATAATAACAATACATATTTTTAAAACATTTTTATTACAATATAAATATATAAAAATTTATTATAAAAATTTAATTAGATTCCTATTAAATTTATTTTATTATTATTATTTGTTTGTTAATTGGTCCTCATCGTGACTTTTCAACACGGAGTAGCTTAACAACACACTTCGTCATGTCCTACACCTAGGGGACAAATTTATTTTATTATTATTAAAAATTTATTAAATTCATTTTTCAAACTTTTTTTCCATTTTTTAAAATTAATAACTTAGATATTGTTTCACCATATCATTCTTACATTTTTCATATTGTTACATATATGTATTTTACCGATAGCTAAAAAAAAATCAAAAGTTGTAACAATTAAATTTATTTTTCAAACTTCTTTTACATTTTTTAAAATTAATAACTTAGTTATTGTTTCACCCTATCATCCTTACATTTTTCATAAACTGTTAGCTCACTTCAATGCACTCATGCAGTTTGTTCAAGATATGTATTTTACCAAAGCATTATTCAATACATGTATTTTACCAAGAGCTCAAAAAACTCAAAGGTTGTAACCATTATTACTAATTCTTCTTGTTGTACATTAATTCTCTAGTTATAGCCATATTCTCAATGGAGAAAGATAGATTCTATAAAGAGAATAGAATAGGGTGCATTTCCTTTAAATTCTTATCTGTTTCTAGAGACAGTGCATCCCTAAACTTCATATCCATATAAGATGACAAAAGTGAGGACAATCTCAAAGATGAGTTTTTTTATTTCATCCAAAGGTCCCCTGATTTACATTTGTGATTTACTTTATTAAGCTTTCCACACTCTATTTATCATTTTCTAAATTCTATAGTTTGAGTTGAGTTTGTAATGAATATGGATTCCTAGATAATTGTAAGTGAGAAATATGTACATATTAAGATACAATGACTAGGAAATCCTTTACATCAATGTAGATCCATCTTAAGTCCAAATCTATCATGAGCCTAGTGCTCATAAAGATTAATCTAGAAAAAGTTTTTAGCTTGATGGACTTGATCCCTCTCAACATGTGATAGATCCATACTTAACATGAATATGCACTAATTCTTTATTAATATTTTTTAAAATGATAAATATTATGTTGAGCATGAGAGAAATTACATATCTTCCATGGTATTGAGCAACATGCAACTGAAATGTTTTAACCATAAAAAAAATATATATTACTTTCCAATTACTTTCCAATTACTTCAAATAGATAAATTTACATGTTTTATTTATTTATAAAAATATTTTTTATTATTAATAATATGTTAAATGCTACATGTGAATTTTTTATTAACTCCATGTTTACATCTAACTATGTAGAAAACATGACTACGTAGAAAGCATCTTTACACACAATTAAGAAACAAACAAACTGACGCAGAAAAAGACATCTGAATTCATCCAACTTGTTTTATTGAGATGTAAAAGAAAGGTTGTGAAATATCGAAAGCAACTGCGTACAATGGCGTACCTTGGTTTTGTGGGATGTCGGATATATAACGACACGTGCATTCATCCAATTTGTTTTATCAAGATATAAATGAAAACGTGTGGAATATCGAACGAAGATGACTCCATGGCGTACCTCGATTTTGTCGGCTGTGGGATATTTTGGCAATAACCTACCAAGATTATTTACAATTTCATGAACCTATCATTAGTATCCCGTTTTAAATTAATTATAGATTTATTTTGATCTTGATTTTTTAAATCCTAAAAAGAATAGGATTAATGAAAGTGAAAATCGTTTGAATTAAGTAATACTTAGGAAATATTACGAAAACATTCTGGAATTAGTAGTGTTAATGTACAACTAAAAATTACTTTACGTCGAAAGTCATACACCTATTGATAATGGGCACAATTAATGATCTTTTAACCTTATTTAACCTTAAACCCTAATCTCATGGCTATGCATTGAAGATGCTGGCATATTCTTAGTCGTCCTCCAAAATCAATGGATCAGATTTATTGTTCATAACTTTCTTGCATTTATCAAGGCATCCGTTAACATGTTTACTTTTTAACATTTACCTAATCACATTAAAAAATTACTGTAAGGATGTGTAATTGTCACGTTCCATTTATCAACCTAATGCAGTTAAACGTTTCATATTACCACAGACGAATTACCACAAACGTTTTATTTAGGGGCACGCATTAACGCGTTATCAGTCGCTACCTTTCGGCGTTCTCAACCGTGAGTTAGCGACTGTGCTAGTTCTCATACTCACTCAATAAATGCGTAAACGATGATCATGAGACGAGGATGATGTATCTAGGGTTAGGGTTTCAACGTGAAGATCCAAGAGTACAAGTTCCCATGTGATAGTAGGTGGGTCGTCACGTGAAAGGTTAAGTAAACCTTGGGTTCTCGGCCCCTCCAACAATCCCTGGCTCTCTTGGAGGGAAAAAGTCACACATCCTTGTTGCAAATAGTGCTAGAGTTAGGTCGACTCTGTGTAATTGGGTGGAGGGAGATAAAATTGTTTATGGGTTTAACATCATTCTTTCTTGTAGTGACAATGATAATGACAACCTCGAGAAGGCCATGAATTTTTCTGGAATTTCACAAATGTTGACTCCTCCATTTGAGGTCGGGGCTCCTTTGATTTCAGGGCATTGTTCGAAGGGAGGAGGCACAAGATTCCGTAGCGGCGGGAAAGCTACATGCTCTTTGATGCATGAAGGAGGGGTTGGTAAGAATAGAATTAAAGGGGTCGTGGCGAAACATAACCGCATTGCGAAATGTTGGAAGGTCTGTGAAGTACATTCTCATTGTGTGCTTGGTAAAGACATAGTTTTGGAGCATGTTGTCAGGCTTGCCACGAAAGATTTAGTAGGGAAGTTTTACTTTACTCGCCTAAGGAAATCACAACTCTCTGGTTGGATTCAGGACTGTTGGAAACCCCTGGTAGGTTACTGCCCCTACTACAGCCTGTTATCCAACCATTGGGTAGTATTTCACTTTTTGGTGGAGGAGTATTTACTCAAAATCCTAGAGTCTCTCTGGACTCTAGGAAAAGGGGTGTTAATGTTAAAATGGTGGCAACCTAGATTTATCCCTTTCACCGAAGTTTTCTCCAAAAGAAATCTCTAGGTTTCCTTTCGGATTTTCCCCTGGAAATTTGGTCAACAAGAGTTTTTGTGGATATTGCAAATTCTGTGGGGAAGTTTATGTACTTTGATGAACAGGTGATCCGTTGGAATAACAAATGCTTGGCCTGGGTGTTAGTTGATGGATCTAGACTTGAGTTTACCGAACGAAGTTGAGGTTTTGGTTGGCGACTCCTCCTTCAAACAGGCCCTAGACTATTGGCAGAAGCCCTTCCGATGTCACCTTTGTTGGAAGATTGGACATCTACGTGGAAACTGCCCTGCCTTTTCGAAGCCTTCTCAAGCAACATGATGTGTTTTGGACAATCTCCAAAGGAATGAAGTAGAACAACCCCATGAATTCAATTTCTACTGTGAAAAAGTCACCAACTCTCCTATGGAAGGTTCCTTTCTAGGTAAGTTGAAGAGTGTTTTCCCCTCCTTTTCAATTTCACTTTCTAATGAAGATTGTACTGCATTTATCAGTCACGAGGATTGGTTAGTGGATATATTTGGAGGTTTTTGGGATTTAGTGGTTAAAACATTAGTTGAGAAGCTCGGGGATGATGTGACTATTGATAATGGGGAGAGGGATATATATTCAGTTCCGAATGCACCACCTTGTTTGGAGAATAACTCTACTCCTTTCGGAGATTCTATTTCTGACACCCCTGCGCTCTACTCTGTCCCTGTATCCTTGGCTAAACCCATAATGGACCCTTTGATTGAGAACTCTGCGGACATTGGCCAGTTGGGTTCTGGGGGTAACCTGGTAAGGATTGATGCATCTAAGGTTTCTTATAATGAAACAATGTCTTACACTCCACTACCTATTTCAAATCACTTTCAACCTCTTTTGGGCACTGGAGACAGGTCGAGTGTTACGGTTCGCAAAAATTCATGAAACAAAATGGATAGGAAGGGATCCGATGCCATTGAATGTGTTTTGGAAACCTTCTCACCGACACTCTCCCCATCCTCCACTATCCATGTATAGACTTCTTCACATATGGCCCTTAGAGCATTGGAGCCTAGGTAGGTTGTGTCCTTATGTTAATTCTCTCTTTGAATATTTGTGGGGTAGGGGGTTCCTACAAATTACAAACCCTCAAACATTTGGTTTCTATTGTCTGTCTTGACATTATCTTCCTACATGAGACTATGGCTTCTCAGAAAAATTCTGTTGATTTATTTCTTAAGGTCCGTCCCTCTCGGGGCTGTGTAGTTTTGGATTCGAATGGATGGTCGGAGGCCTTCTCACTAGTTGGAACCCTTTTGTGGTTGATCTGTGTGCATTTGGTACCTATGCATGAATTGTACTTGAAGGTAGGCATAAATACATTTCCATAAGGATTAAATTTCTAAATTGTTATGGACCCTACAAGGATAGGGTGGATTTCTGGCAGACTGCGGCTTTTTAGGGGTTAAAGATCTGATTGTTGGTGGAGATTTAAATCTTACTCTTTCCGCAAGGGAAGTATGGGGGGATCATGCAAGATTGAATTCTCAGTATTTTTATTTCCCTGAGTTTTTCTATAAAATGGGTCTAGTTGATATCCTCCCATGTCATTTATCTCCCACCTAGAGAAATGGTCGCTCGGGATCTAACGGAATTTCAAAGCCTGTAGATAGATTTTTAATTAATGAAGATTTATTGGGGAGTTTTGATAAATGCAGGTCCTGGGCTATTAATTATGTAATCTCATATCATAACCTTGTCCGTCTTCAAATTGAAGAGTCCTCTGACAGATATTCTTCCCCCTTTAAATTTAATCGTGCCTGGTTGACATAACCACAGTTCATTTTATTGGTCAAATCATCATGAATTTTTATGGCACACTAGAGAGACCCTTCGACAATGAAGTTGTTGGTGTCAAAGCTTAAAAATCTTAAGGAAGATGTGATATTGTGGAAAAGGGAGAAAAAGAAAACTCTTCAGGAAAAACTTTGGAGGATAGAGCGGAAGTTGGAGGAGATTTTTCTCATATGTCCATCACAAATTTTCTCCCATGATGATTTGAGCCTTGTAGGTGCCCTGAAAAAAAGACAATCCATAATTCATAGATTAGAAGAGGAATCGTGAAGACAAAAAGTTGGGCCACTTGGATTAAGAGTGGAGACAAAAATACGAGTTTCTTTCACAAGTATGCTACACATCGTTGAAACATCAACACTATATAGGATATCTTGGATGAGGAAGGTAATTGTAAATTTACATAGTCTGATATTAGGGCCACAACTTACAAGCATTTCAAGACAATGTTTAGTGAAATTGGGTTTGAGGATATGACCGCACAATTTAATGTTATCAAATAGGTTCCTCGCTTCTTTTCTGATGAGGAAAGTGATGAAGTTGGTAAGCAAACTTCCATTGAAGAACTGCAGGATATTATAGGTATGATGCCCAAGTACAAGAGTCTTGGCCCAGATGGGTGGACACAAGAATTGTTCCATTTCTTTTCTATATTATGGGTTTGGACCTGCTTAATTCTATTGAAGAATCCAAGACAACTGGGTGGGTCATTGGATCCTTATATGCAACCTTTGTGGCTTTAATTCCAAAGGTCTCTAATCATGTTTCCTTTAATGTTTTTGGACCTATAGCTCTATGTAATTTCGTCTATAAGGTCATCACAAAAATTATTGCTTCCAGGCTTAAGGAGAAACTGGCCTCTTACATTTTAGCAGAAAAATTCGGGTTCTTAAAGGACACACTGATCTTTGATGTAGAAGGAATTGCACAAGAATGTGTGCATACTGTCAGGACTAAAAAGTTTAATTCTCTCATCCTTAAACTATATCTAAGGAAATATTATGACAAGGTGAGATGGTCGCTTCTTAGGATGATGCTGATACAAATTGGATTAAAATGGGAAGTGACACAATGGATAATGGGCGACATTTCTAGTGGTAATTATGCGGTCTTGATAAATGGTTCCCCTACCAAATTCTTTAAAATTCATAGAGTGTTGAGACAAGGATGCCCTCTCTCACCTTTACTCTTTCTCTTGGTGGTGGAGGGCCTTAGAAAAATTATAAAGAAGGAATGTATAGAAGGGAGTTTCAAAGGAATCAAGGTTGCTACAAGTATTATCATTTCACATTTAATTTTCGTTGATGATGTTTTAATTTTGGGCTCAGGAAATCATTAGGACTGGGTTTCCTTCAAACTTCTCCTAGCTACTTTCTGCAAGGCCTCGAGCATGGATATAAACTGCCAAAAGACTTTCTTTCTTCTTCATAATATAGATGACAGGATAAAATCAAGGCTAATGGAACTTTTTGATATTCTGACGATTGATTTGGAACAAGGGATGAAATACCTTGGATTTTTCATAAATCCAAATGCATATAGGATCAATGTCTGGATTTGGTTGATAGAAAAGGTGGAGAAGAAGCTAAGTCATTAGACATACCATTGGTTATCTTTGGGGGGAATATTAGTCCTGGTAATTTTTTTCCTCCAAAACATGCGAGTTTATTGGCTCAATCTTGCTAAAGTCCATGTTAACATCATAAATAAGCTTAGTCAATTTTTTTCCCACTTTCTATGGAAAGGAGTAAAGAATCCCTTAGGATTTCACTTAACAATTTGGGATACCCAAAGCTTTTGGTGGCTAGGGTATTCAAAATATTCACTGGTTTGCAAAATCTTTAGCTACAAAATCTTTATGGAGAGCATTGTTTGGTTCAGGTCTTTGGAGCTAAGTTATGATCAAAAAATACTTGAAAGGAGTTGATGTCATCTTCTGGTTGAGGACAGAAGGATATAAATTTCATGTGGCATCTAATTTATGGAAACATCTTTTGGGTTCCTTGCCAATTATGAAGAGATGGTGTGGTTGGAATGTAGGATGTGGATCATGATTTCTAGTGGGACAAGACCCTTTCATTGGTTGTAACTCCTCCTATAACCTTTCAAGTGAGCTAATTAAGTTTCTCCATGATGCACATATGTATTCTTTGTCACGCATCACAAACCCTACAGTTCATAATCCCTTGGACGTTGTTGGGTGGATTCATTTAGTAGAAAGGGGGGCCTGGAAGGTTAATTTTACTTGGAATGGGATGTATATCTATCAATTCTTAGAGGTAGTGTCATTTCTCTGAATAATGAAGAGGATACAATGTGTTGGTCCTGGAATAAGTCCTTGGGAAAGGTTACAACTAAACTAGCTTACAAATCCCTGGTCTCATAGCATAGTAATGAGGAGCCTTGCTGTTGGTATCAAGTAATATGGAAAGTAAAGATCCCTACAAAATTTCTTTGTTTTATTTGGATTTGGCTAAAAAATGGGTCCTCATTGGCAAGAATTATAGACTTAGAGGAGGTATAGGCCCTTCAGTATGTCCATTATGCTTACATGATGAGTAAATAGTTGTGCACTTGTTTGTCAATTGCTCAATTTCACAACTCATCTAGATGGAAGTTCTTGAACAACTACAGATCAAAGGATATTAGGATCATCCTTCATTACTAGAAAATTTTCTTTACTGGTTCCTTACCCTTAAAAAGTACAAGTCAATTCCTTTCCATATACTTTGGGGAATTTGGAATTATAGGAATAAAATTTTATTTGAAGATTTTCCCCAGAATGAAGGCCTGATATGTAGAAAAATTTTGATGTCACTAAAGGAATACAAGGATGTTTATGAAGGTCTCAGTCTGGACTATATATTGTCCCCGATGTACTTTGAAAACAAGCCTATTGGATTCTTCGATGGAGTTGTTGTTGGAGGTAAATGTGGAGTTGGAATTTTTCTTAAGTTTAGTTCAAAACATGTTACCAAAGATACACTTGTTGTTGTTGAATGTATTAATATTAAGACATAGATTCTTGGGTTATGGGGACTACTCACTCTGGCAAAGATTTTACATCTTAAAGAATTAATGATTGCAGGTGACTCTAATGTGATTATAGATTGGTTTGAAGGTAAATGCACAATTCTCTCACAGGTTCTAAATCCTCGGCAACAGAAGATACATGCATATAAATCTCTTTTCACTTTGCTTCAAAACATGCATATCCACATGCAATTTAACTCTATAGAAAACTCACTATCAAAAGAAGCTTTGGAACAATATCCTGGCTAGTTACAATTTGAAGAATTTGTAAAGGATACTTGGGTCAGGAGTGATAAACTCTATATATTCTAAAGGATCATAGGATAGATAGTTGATCAAACAATTTTATGTCTTTTTTGTCAATTACTACTAAGTGTATATATGCTGTAAATGAAAAAGAAAAACATAATGTAAAAATAGGATTCAGATTCAAGCATGTATTAAGTCACAATGTCATGGTTTTTTTGGTGATATAAAAGCCGCATTACAGTTTATATTTTGTACATGGAAATTTTCCTTTGATTCGAATTTGAATAGCAATGAAACTATGTTTTTACGTTGGAAAAAAATGTGTAAACAAAATGAAATTCCCTTACTAATAACTTAACTTATACCTAACAAAATAATGTGATAAAGACAAGGTATTGTTTAGTAACACAATCATTCCTCTTTGTAAACATGTTCTCATGAAAAGTCTCATTGAAGTAATATCGTTGCACGTGATAACTTTGATTTGTAATTTTGTTGATGATAACTATTGTCAAAGACAAATTGATTATCTCGAGGGCAATGTGTTCCTTTGGTACTAAAGGAAGTATTCGATAAATTTTTGTAAGATTAAAGAATTTATGCCACTTAGTTCAAGGATTTTGAAAGATTTATAGTTCTTATTATATATTTATTGATGATAAATAAAAAACCCATCAGAATATGCAATTCATTTTAATTTTTTATAATATAAGAGAGAAGATATTACAAAATTTTTGAGGTAAAAATGATCTTCAAAACAAAAATGTAACATGAAAATAAAATTAAAAAAAACTAATAGTATTCAATACGACAATGGTAAATATTTTTGAAGGAAAATGATTTCAAATTGAATTTTTCTCATCGAAGTACTCACTCTGCAAGACCCATAGTGAGATAAACTGGAAATACATGAAAAAATGTGTTCTTTGAAAAAAAAAATGTTTTTTCATATATTTCGAGTGTATATCTCACCATGTGTATATCATAAGTATACATAATGGGTACTCTTTGAATGTTTCTTCACAATGAATAAAATAGACAACCACTTGAAGTTTATAACAATGGCTTAATGAAATTAATACTTTCCTAACACCATGACCTACAAATTCCTTTCTTTTAATGGCATCCTCGCCCTCGAAGTTAGGGATTATTTGAGATTTGTACTCCCAATTTGAAGAACAATAGGATATTATAGATTTGTATTCTTGGTGTGAAGAACAATAAAAATAGAGATGATAGAGAAAACATCATGCAATTTAAAATATTCTCTCAAATAAAATCACACTTTCAGGTGTATTGAATATTTTTTTCTCAAATACTCCATAACATGAATATAGTAAGTTAATTTTGGCAATTGTATTAGTCTAAAAGGTTCTTAACAGATAAAATAAACCTCACATTCAAATTTATCACCCTCAATCATTTTTCAAATGAATATATAAAGAATCTCATAAAGCGTCCATGTTTACTATATTGTGTGTTATGTCAGAGAAAACTACATTCTATTGAACTATCAACTTGATTTTATCTAATAGTAATACCTAATACCTTCTAGTTGATACAAGATATTATATAATAACTAATAAGTCCATGGTATAACTCCACCTACCCCTGCTACTCTTACTAAATGGTGTGATTTATTTGGGCCAGGTAAAGCCTCCTAAATAAAGGAAATAAAAATAAAATAAAAATATTATAATTAAAAATATATATTAAAGTTCTTCAAGTCACTTCTCCTCAATTTTTTTGTGCATTAGTCACTTTCTAACCTTTGGGAGAAAATTAAGCGTTCCTCGTGGATTTTTGACAACTTTTTGTTAAGAAAAGGTTTAAGGTTTTCAAACAATAACATGCAAAGCCACCTCACTAGAATTTTTTGCCATAAGTAATGAAGACCCCACCCGCTCACAGGGTCCACGTGACCTCCCGGTCTAGGATTGTTCTAGTCGGGAGATGAAATCAGTTCATGGGCTCCCTCTGAGCCCAAAATCTCAATACACAGGTCCTAAAAAACTTTTCCCAAATGCATATTTTCATTTTTGGGAGCCCTCGAGTGCTTACAAAGCCTCCCCAGAGACCGAGGACCAAAACTGTGGGCCAAAGCTTCAAACCTCAAAATTTTTGAGACTTCGGGACTTCTTATCCCTCTTATCTCTTAACAACAATTCCGCGAACTGCTAAACATTAAGTGGCTAGATCAACGGTTCACAAGGAACACTGAGATCGACGACTCAAATTATATCTTCAGACTTCGATGATTTCTTTACAACGCCCTTTTCCACAACTAACATAGTTACCGACTTAATGAGAACACTGACCTCAAAATGAGAAATCTCGCTCACAAAACCCATATTTTTGCATAAAAAACATAAAAAAACATAGTTACCAAGTTAATGAGAACCGTGACCTCAAAACGAGAAATCTAGCCCTTAAAACCCATATTTTTGCATTAAAAACATGAAAATCAACCCCCAAATCAAAAAGTTGTGCTACCGGTAGAACCAATTTTTGTAAATGGGTCAAAATTACATTTTTTTCAAGCATGGGTTTAAAGGATCGAATGGTTTCTCAAACAAACTTTAAAATCAACCCCCAAATCAAAAAGTGGTGCTACCGATAGCACCAATTTTTCTAACCGGGTCAAAATTACAACTTTTTTCAAGCATGGCCTTAAAACATAAAATAGTTGCTTAGAAAAACCTTAAAATCAGCACCTAGATAAAAACGTGATGCTAACTAAAGAAAAATATTTTTTCTAAATGTTAAAATTGCATCTAATTACGACCTAATTGAAACTGTGGCCTTGACAATAAATCCCTACACAAATAAAAAACCTAAAATTGGATCATAAATGGTCACTTGAAAATTTATTTACTAACTTTTTTTTTTCCTTACATTTACATTAGAAAATAAATAACTTGAGAAAAGAGAAAATCTTCACAAATATGTATATTTCTTAATGAAGACAAAAACACATTTAAAAAAATATATTCAAAACCCAAATCTAAAAAAAAACCAACAAAACTTAACAATATGGTGAAAAACAAAGAAAAACTAAAAGAAAATGAAAACAAATTAAAATTTCGTCGGAAAACAATAATTTAAAAAAAGATTACGTTTTTTGTTAAAGAGAAGAACAAAAAATCCATTGAAACTTAAATAAAAAAGAAAAAAGAAAAATGAGAAAAAAAACTCAAAAAACTCAAAAAGAAACAAAATTCAAAAAAATATAAAAAAAAACATCTAAAATAAAAAAATATTTAACAAAAATAAGATAAAACACCTTAAAAAAATAAAATTTAAACTCGTAAGTATCTAAAACAATTCATATATATATATATATATGTTATATGTTTTATTTAGAAAAGTTTTTGACATAGTTTCTAGGAAAAACCTTTGGAATAGGTTGGAAGAGATAAAAGTGTCTCTTGAGTTGAGGGTTGTTGCAATAAGGATGTATGAGAAAATTCTTTCTAATTTTAAAAACACTGAGGGTTGGTCAAAAGAGATTAATTGCAATATCGGAGTCAAACAAGGTTGTCCCTTGTCCCCTACCCTTTTTGGCATATACATTGACAAGTTAGAAGAATGCTTGGAAAAAGCAGGTTGTGTCGGCCCTACTCTCACGAGTATAATCATCAATATTCTTCTTTATGTCGATGATATCATTCTTATGGCAATGAGTCCCCGTGATCTTGAAAACCAACTAAAAATCCTCAAGTATTTTTGCTCCAATATGGGTATGACTGTTAATACTGATAAGACTAAGGTCATGATTATTAAATCCAATAAGATCCCTTATGATACCTTTGTATATGAAAACAACAACTTGGAGGAAGTCACTTCATACAAATATCTTGGAATTGATATTCACCACAATCTCAATTGGAATTATAACATTGAGAAAAGGATTATTGGGGGATGGAAAGCTTATTATGGGCTTGAAAACAATTATAAATCAGCGGATCTTTGGAGTTGGGATAAGAATAAACTCCTCTTTGAGACTCTTGTTACACCTTTTATTCTTTATGGATGTGAAGTCTGGGGTTGTAGTATCTCTTGTGAATCCTGGAGAAAGATAGAGAAAATACAACAGAATTTTATAACCTATAATCTCAAAATCAAAGGAAATACGCCCTATCACATCCTCCTCTTAGAAACAAGCCTCTCCCCCATTGAGATCATGGCTATGACTAGATACCTAATGTATAAGAACAAGTTAAACAACATGGAAGACAAGAGGCTACCTAAAATTTCTTCAAAATCAAGTCATAAACACCATCGACTCAAGAAAGGATGGCATAAAGACGCTCGGTCTTGGATAAACTATTGGGGAATCATGGAAGAAACCATATTGTAGAATAAAGATACTATTAAAAAAAATGTCATATCAAAATTTAAAGAGAAAATGTGGTGTGATGAAGAGTTAGAGGAAAAAAGAAAATTAAGGTATTATAAAGATGTAATCAACCCTAATCTAGAAGATCAAAATTATATATCTGTTTTTCCAAGTGTAAAGAAAAAAATTAAGCATTGCTAAGATAAGAACAAATTATCATGAGTTCCATAGTGAAACTGGGCGTTGGTCAATTCCTAAAACGTCATGGGATGAAAGAGTGTGTCACCTTTGTGACACTAAGAATGTTGAAGATGAAAAACACATTCTCTTAGATTGTCCAGCCTATACCCATATTAGATCTCATTTTCAAAATATTTATCACACTACCAACCTTTATAACATCTTAACTCAACAAAGGTATGGTGATATTGGAAAGCTTCTCTTAATGCTTTTCAAGTACATAAACAAAATTCTAAAGAATCACAAGTAATCCTTACCCTCTTAAGGTCCGATAGGCCAATTCAGTCTTAGTGAATGTTAATCATCATCATCATCATCATCATCATCATCATCATCATCATCATCATCATCATCATCAAACATATATATTTTTTATATTTATAAAACATATATGTTTTATATATTTATGTTTTCATTTAAATAATTTTTTTATGTATTTTAATATAATTTTATTTTATTTTATTTTAATTTTTTTTGTTGTAACTTTAAGGTGTTTTAACTTATTTTTGTTATTTTTTTTTTAATTTTGTAGTATAATGTTTATTTTAGTTTTTTTAATTTGGGGTTTTTTATATATGTTTTTAAAATTTTTGGGTTTTTTTCACCTTTTTACAGTTTTTGTGGGCTATAATTTTTTTTGTTTTACCTTTTTTCTTAATTTTTTCTCATTTCTTACTTTATGTATATATATTTAATTTTATGGTTTTTTTTTCTCTTTAGTTTTTTAGGTTTTTCTTCAACGGTTTTTTTTAATATATATATATATATTTTAAACTTTTTATTTTTTATTTCATTTCTTTTTGTTTTCTTATTTTTTTAAGCTTTTAATTTTTTTTTGTAAGTGAGTTGAGATTCTATATTACTGAGTAAAATATTGTACAAAAAAGGGACTGAGGGGTATCCCCTGGTCTGCCAACAGGAAACCAGATCAGGGGTCCCACAATTTCTCTATCTAACATAAGCGAGGGGATGGTTGGGCCGCCACCCGAGGAAACCGACCCAGTCTCCATAAGTTTGTTTGAAAATATATACCATAAGAAATACATACAAACGGAAACATACAACATGGATTGTTCCTATACTGATAAACAAAATGAGCTTAAGTCAATGCTGCACTATTCCAAGCGGATTGGATGGCTTTCATTTCCTTCCTCCCTTACCTCGTTCTCCTTTTTCTGCTCCACCATGCGCATCCTTCTGATGCTAGCTGGTGTTCCGCGTTGGTCTGTTGGAGTGATGTCCATGTGGTGGACATAACGAAGGTCGATTTGGAATTGTCCAGCTAGTCATTCTATTTTTTCTCTTTGTTTCCTTTGGTCCTTTGCTATGCTTCCTGCGTTGACCTCCAAGTTGCTGAGGCGACTCAGGATTTCTCTAATTTCCTTCTTGTGGCCTCCGTTTTCCATCCTGCTGGTCTCATTCTTGTATGCTTCCAGCTTTCTTATCAACATTTTTGTGCACCAAGCTTCCTCCACCGTTTTTTGGTAGAGGGTTTTCCTGGGTTGTGTGGCCCCTGGGTCCCTTATCCCATCTTCTTCTTGGATGAGTTTCGCCCAGGCTTTTCCCTGGCGCTTGGTGTTGACTTCCCACTCCCACATTTCAATGACTACTTTACCCTTTGTATATAACTTCTCGAGGAAGGTGGCTTTGGCCTCTCTAGCCTCCTATTCCATGCTAGTGATCTTCCAGGAATTTGTTGGGAGTTCCTCCCCCTGGGGCCCCCTCTTACTCTTGGTATTCTTTGTTCTTACCATCTTTTCTTGAAATTCGTGGCTTCTGTCATGATTTCTTTCTCTACTACTATTCTCCCCTTCCTGGTCTCTGTGATTTATACTCGTTGGTCTATCGCTATCCCTGATGCTTCTTATTTTATAGAGTTTCCCTGAAAGTGATCTTATCCAGGTACTCATATGTCTCTCGTATATACATATCTTTTGGTCCTTTCTCTCTATTTCTGAATTTGTGCTCTTGGGATCTCTGTCGTCATTCTGGTGCCAATATTTTTCCTTTAACGTTGTTTTCCAATCATTTCCTCCCTCGGGGCCTGTGCGTGGATGAGGTGTACCCATTCCTACGCTCAGGCTATCCATTTGGTCTTCATCCTTTGCCGGTTGTGGTTTAGCCTTTCCTTTCTCCCATGGACAACCCTTGTACTTCATGCTATTGACAGGACCGTGGTGTCATACCCCTTCTTGCGGTGTGACTTTGATTTGCATTGTAACTCGTGTTTAAAAGGTGGCCTAATGAATTCGGCATGGATCCTACTTTCCCTTCATTTAATTTTGTTCCTCCATCCTCAATGAATCTGTCTGTACTTTGGCTGCCGTCATAATCCTTTGCCACTATTTGGGTGTAGTCTGTTCGAAACTGGCCATTTGGGATGTTAATCCATGTGGAATCCAACTCTGATCCTTCCTTGTCAACCCCTTCAGTGGAAGTTCTATCTGCGAGTCCATTTTCTGACCTTCGGACCCAACGCAACTCCACTGTGATCCCTGTCTGCAAATGCTCCTGATTTTTCTTCAGATAGTACGCTAGATGCCAGTGCCTCTGTATTTTCCCCACTTTGGTGTTGTTTTGGAGTTTCCTTACTGTGTTGATGACTAACATCGAGTCTCCTTCCACTATTACGTTTTTCATTCCTTCCCTGTGTAGTATCTCCAGGCTTGTCTCTAGTGCTCCAAATTCCGCAGCGTTGTGTGTTGAGTTCCCTAGAATTCCAGTGTATAGTCAGATAATTTTTCCTTGACTGTCCTTGATTACTCCCCCCATACCTGTCTATCCTAGGTTACCCTTCGACACCCCATTGAAATTTAGCTTGAGGGAGCCTTCTTGTGGTGGTTTCCAGTTGCGCTCACCTAAACGTAGTTGGGGCACCCGTCTCACCTGCTCGGGGTTGTGTCCTCCTTCCAAATGGAAAGCCTCTAGAATTCTAAGATCCCGATCCGTGGGTTGTTCTCCTCTTGTTTGGGGGTTGCGGCTTTGTACCATTTCCCTTGTCATGGATATTATTGTTTCCTTGATATTTTCAACCATCCAAATTTGGTTCCTGAAGATGCGTCGATTCCGTTCCTTCCAGATTTCCCAAATGATCATGCCCAGGATGAGGGTCCAGTAGAGATTCACCTCTTCATTGTCGCTATAGTTTTCCTTCCAGGTGTTTAAAGTTGCGGAAATACTTCCTTTGATCCTATTAGACTGACGGAATATGTCGGTCGCCCAGTCCCATAATTCTTCTATGTAGGGACATTCATCTAGGAGATGGTTCGTTGTTTCATCCTTTTCTTCACATAGGTGGCATCTTGAAGGGCCTATGAAACCTCTCTTTTTTAGGTTCTCCCAAGTTAGGATTCGGTTGTGTAGCATTAGCCACTGGAATATTTTTATTTTTGGCCATTGGGGGTTGTTCCAGATCTTGTCCCATTGATGCGTCGAATCATCTTGGTCCTGGTTTGCTATGTAGTGGTGTACTTCTTTAAGATTGAATTCCCCACCTACTTTGTGGCCCCATCTCAGCTGGTCATTTCCATCTCTGACTGCAATTTTCCGTCTCCCCAATTCCTCGACCTCTTTAACTGTTGTTGCAGTCTGGTCTCTAGTTTGTGGGGTGAGAGTGTTCCATATTCTTCATTTTTTGTGATCTATTTTTTGTTTCCAATAATGGTATACTCATGTTTTTCCTTGCGCCATCATCTCCTGTTTGAGTTCCTTCCAGCCCAGTTGTTCCATTCTGGGTTCCTATTTCCAGGCATCCTCCCAGAATCAGGCGGTTCTGGCATTCTTTATTTCCCAAAAGATGTGTGTCTAGATCTAGGTCTTGTTGTGCTAGGCTAAGTTCCAGATAGTGGACCCTTCCCTGGTGCCTCTGAAGCAGATTTTGTCCTGGTTGTTGATGTCCAGGGAATACTTTTCCTTCCACATGTTGACTCATGGCGTGGTCATTTCTTTGACCCATCGCCATCGGAGATTTTTCCCATAGGCATCGTTGGTAGCTTGCGGGTTGTGTATCCCAAGGCCTCCCTTTCTTTTTGGCTTACATACCTTCTCCCAAGCCACCAATGCCCATTTTTTCCTTGATTCCTCTCCTCGCCACAGGAATTCCCTTTGTGTGGTTCGTATTTTTTGTAGAATCCCTTTAGGGGCTGGGCAAACTGACTTCATAAAGTTTGGGATAGATTGCAGAACTGACTTGGTTAGGATAAGTATTCCTACCAGGTTGAGGGATTTGAAAGTCCAATTTTTTTTCTAATCTTGTAGTTTGTTGACTATTCCTTCCCAATTTGACAACCTGTAGGATTTGTCTGTCAGGGGGATGCCTAGGTACTTGGTTAGGAAGGTTTTTCATTCAAATCCCAGGATGTTGGCTAAATTCCTTTGTATATCTGGGTTGGTGTTAAAGAAGAAGATCATTCTTTTGGACTGGTTTATCTCTTCCCCGGAGGCTTCTCCAAACTCATCTAGGATTTGTTTGTAGGCTTCCTCTTCCTTAACTGTGGGTATGCCATGAAGTAAGGTATCATCCACGAACTGTTGGTGAGTGGAAGTTGGGAAATTATCATAAGGTTTGATACCTTTTATTTCCCCTGTTGCAGTTGCGCTTTTTATGCTTCGATTGAGTCCTTCCATCATTAAGATGAATAAGAAGGGGGATAGCGGGTCTCCCTATTTGATGCCTTTCATGGGCTAGTGGAGTTTGACAGGTCCCCATTCACTAATAATGAGAATCTTGTTGTGGATACTAGGTTGAATATCCATCGGATCCAATGCTGGGTGAAGTCGAAGGCTTCCAGCATCCTGACCATATAGTGCCAGCTGATTTTGTCGTAGGCTTTCGCTAGGTCCAATTGTGTTATCATTCCCCCTCTTTTCTGAAGCTTCAAGGTGTGTATCAGTTCATGGGCATGGATAATATTGTCCATGATTTGCCTTCCTTCTACGAGACCGGCCTACTCTTGCGATACCATTGCGGGTAGTAGTGGTTTCAATCTGTTAGCTATAACCTTGGAAATTATCTTATACACCACATTTCACAGTGCTATTGGTCTGTACCGATCGGGATTTTTGGCTTCCTTTTCTTTGGGGATGAGTGTAATCAAAGTAGCATTTAGTTCTTTCAAGATGGATGCTGACCTTCTAGAGTTTTCCACTACTCTATAGACATCTTGTTTGACGACTTCCCAGCAAGCTTTGAAGAAATCTATTGTGAACCCATCCAGGCCTGGGGCTTTTCCATTGGGCATTTCCTAGAGTGCTTGGTATATTTCTTCCTCCACAATGGGCTTGATTAGGTTGTTGTTTTGTTCCTCTATTACCAGGTGAGGAATATGTTGGATCACCTTTTGTATGGCTTCTGTTCTATCTTGGTTAGGTTCCTGGGCTATCTCGTGGAAGTGGTTTACCAAATTTCTTTCAATGTCCTTATGGGACTATCTTTCTATTCCATTCGGGTCTCTTATATTCAAGATTTTGTTGTGGGCTCTTCTAGCCATGGTTGTTCTGTGAAAAAACTTGGTGTTCCTTTCCCCCTCCTTTAGCCATCTGATATGGGAATTTTTTTGCCAGAGAGTTTCTTCCTGCTGGCACCTCTCATCCCATTCCTGGGTCATCTAGATCTCCTCCTTTTTTCATTCCTCATTGTAGCCCTCCGAAATGCAGGTTTCTTGGAGCTTTTTAATTTTTTCTTCTATGTTTTTCTTCTCTTGGTTTATATTCCCAAATGTTTCCTTTTTCCACTCCTTGAGCCTATATTTGATATGTTTTAGTTTCTTGTAGAGTTTTAACATCCTTGTCCCTTGCTCTGGTTTCTCTTCACTCCACCACTGTTCGATATTTTCCTTGAACGTTGGGTGTTCCATCCAGAATTTCTTAAATCTAAAGGGTTTGTTCTTTGGTGTGGTATGGAAGCCTTCTTCTAGTTGCACTGGCTAGTGATTAGATCCACCCCATGGAAGGATGTTGCAATCTAAGGTTAGTCCCTGCATAATGACTGACTCTAACACTAGGAATATGTCGAGTCTTGTTGCTACCTGAAGCTGGCTCATTTTCTTATTGTTCCAAGTGAACTGACCATTTTTGGTTTTCAGATCTACCATTTCCATTGTGTCTATGAATTTAGAGAATTCCTCAGCATCTCTATCCAATCTTCGTGTCCCTCCTTTTTTCTCTGCAAGTGATGTGATGCTGTTGAAATCCCCAGGTAGGATCCAATGGAGGTTGTTGGCTCAGTTTTTGATATCCACTAGGTTGCTTAGCATACCTCTCTTATCCTCTAACACTCGGAGTCCATACACATTAGTGCATAAAATCTCCTATGTGTTCCCAATGAGTTGCATGCGGACTGTAAGGGTATGCCTTGTCGCTTCAGCTGTTATTAGGCTTAGCACTTGTGGGTTCCATAGGGTGAGGATTCCTCCATCCATTTGGTGGCCGCCACTAGCCACCATATTGTACTTGCACCATTGTTGTTGACTGATTGTTTCCATTCTTTCTGTATTACACTTGGTCTCTTGAATAAAGCAGAGATCTGGTTGTTCCTGTTTTAGCCTACTCCTAAGGTTTCATTCTTTTCTTGGGATATTTAGGCCTCTTATATTCCAAGTGATAACTTTCATTTAAACATGTGGGAGGGAGTTGGGGAAGAGTTTTTTAATCTTACCGGAGTTGATCAATAGCACTCCAAGCTCCTGCAAGACTGCACTATTAGATTTCTTTCCTTTTTTCCTCTGCATTTGTTTGGGTGAGATTTGTGGTTGTACCTCACCGACTTTGAATCCTAGGTGTCCAATATCCTGTGTGCATGATTTATGCCTCTTTCTTTGGATTCCTCCCTTAGGAGAAATAGGTATTGGATGCGGTCAAGTTGCTCTGTTGGTACATTGTCTACTCCCTGCCTTTTCCATTTCTCCAATATGTTCCTGAGGTCTATCCCTTCCCTTTCCACCAGGTCTTTGAGTTATGGATCTTCTGTGCCTACTTCGCTCGGTGTCATTTCCACCTCTCCCTCTGCTTCTTGCATGGGGGTGTTGTCGTCTCTGATTTCTCCTTCCATCGGCGTTGCACAAATTCCTTGTTCCTTCTGGTTGTTAGGTTAGTCGGTGGGCTCGTTTGGTGTTTGTTCCTTGAATTCCTTAGATTTTTGCATATCCTTCTTGGCCTCTGCCTCTTGATTGGTTTCATCCCTTCCTTCTAGGCTAATCCGAACCTCTGGGTTATTTCCTTCATGGGATTTTCTCTTCTTTTTTTTGGCTCTTTTTCTGTGGTTTGGTTTAACAAATCCATCCTCATCCTGCTGTGGTTTTGGATTTTCCGTTTCCTGCTTTTTATTAAGAGGGAATTCCCTGATCAAGTGGCCATATTCGTGGCATCTTATGCATCAGAATGGGATCTGTTCATAATCGATTTTTTGGATGCATTCCTCATCCCTGAATCAGAGGCATATTTCTTCTGGGAGTCCTCCCGACACATCCATCTCTATGCATATTCTTGCGTAATATGTGTATCTCCCTTTTAGGGTGGCTTCTGCGGTCTTTATGTATTTCCCTATTTTATTCCCTATTTCTTCGAAATTGGAAGGTAACCAGTAGTCTAAGGGTAGGGAGTAGAGTCTTAGCCAAACCGATACCTTTTTGAAGATATCTTTTTCTAGGGAGAAATTCTCCTTCTATGGCTGCATGTATAGTCTTGTTGATGCATGGAAGTATGGCCATCCTTCAAATACTCTATCTCTATCCTCCAAGTTTATGAATACTGTTGTGAAGAATCCTTTTGACCCCATATGGAGCTCCACTTCCCCATTTTTCTTCCAATGATATTTGATCCAGTTGTGCAGTATTTTTTCGGTGGGCCATAATCCCATAAATTTGCAGATTAGTGCATGCACCTTCATCCGATCCCTGTACAGTTGTGTCTGTGGATCCTCTAATACCACCTTGGTTATCAGTGTTGATTTGGGTTTGCATGGGTTGCATCCTTCTGTCTAATTGGTATTCATTGTGTCTTGTGTCTCGTTCTACGTTTCTCTTTCTTCCTCTTCCCTGCTTTCACTCTTTCCCTTATTTCTTTCCTAACCTATTCCAGGGTCAGATCCTGAGGTGCCTGTCATTGGTGCCTTGAAAACTCCACCCCTTGGCCCTTTCCCTCTATTTACCACTATCTGTTTGTATGAGGGGGTCGCCTTTCCCCCTCTTGTAGTGATCATTCTTCCCTCTGCCATGGCCACAATTGCCCAAACCCTAGCTTGCAGTTGCTCCAAGAAATGTGGTCCCCTTTCACTAACTTTTGAAGTCCTCTTGCACCAATAACATCATTTTTAAGTTTTTAATTTATCCAAAAGAAATGAATGCTATTTTTTTGCTAAATATTTAAAAATAGTGTTAATTAACTACAATTATTTTCTATGTATTGAAGTAAAGGTAAACACATGTGTTAAAAATGATATTTTCTACTATATTTAGAAAGTATAGAACCATAACTTAATTAATGACACGTAATTATATGAAAAATCTTAATTTAAAATAAATAAATCGTGTACAACATTTTTAACATTGGATGAAGCATGGAAATATGATTAAAAACACCATTGAATAAAAATAAATAAATTTTGAAAATAGATGAAAAAACACCGTTGAGAAAAAAACTGAACAATTTGAAAATAAATGAAAAAACAAGCATTTAAAAAAAGTGTAAAACTTATGTATCAAAAAATTTAAAATATCAAAAACATGCCTAAAAAAGGGAGGGGGGGGCTACCGGTAGCACCATTTTTAAAAACGGGGTAAAAAACTTGTCCCCCCCCAAAATGAGAACTTTGTAGAGTTCTTGTTAAGTTGGTAACTATGTTCAAAATCAACCCCCAAATCAAAAAATGGTGGTACCAAAAGGACCTTTTTTTAAAACAGGGTCAAAATTACAACATTTTTCAAACATGGCTTTCAAAACTCAGACAATAGCTCAGAAAAACCTTAAAATCAACACCTAAAAATAAAAGATGTTTTTGAATTTTTCTTTTCTTTTCAAAACGTTAAAATTTGAGATAATTTGAAATCGTACTTTTATCACTTGGTACCATTAAAACCAAAATCTCAAAATCAACCATCAAATTGAAAAGTATTACTATCGGTAGCACCCATTCTAAAATTGGGGTATGAAAATGACACATTTTTATAATGTGGTAAAAGAACTCGTCATTACTGTAAAAAAAATCATAAAATCAACCCTTAAATGTTTACTTTTTAAATCTTATTATCACACAAAGCACAAGGTAATACATAATGCCATGAAAATATCACAATATACTTTAAAAATTCAACGCCCCTTTTTAATAATTTTTTTACTTATATTAATAAATAAATAAATACAAGTTACATTGAATGAAACACAAATAATTTCTTAAAAGTATTGTTATATTGCCCATATTCAAAACATATGAGCTAAAAAAAATTATTATATTATTCGTCATAAAAAACATATCATTCATAAAACATAACAAAAGATTCATAACTTCATGTAAGATCATATGTAAGTTCAATGCTCATTTTTAGTTACCATACAAACATCATATGGTTAAAAAATGCATAAAATGTTTCATACACTTATTCATATTGACTCATGGTTTCTGAAATACCATCAGAGTGTAGATTGTCTTCGGATGAATGTTTGGATGAAGATGTAGATGATACATACTCTTCTCTATGGTCAATGAATGCACCATCTGAGTCTACATGCATGCCCAACTTTTCAGATGTCAAATGCCTTTTAGATCTATGACTAGGTTTAGTAGACTCCCATCTTGCATTTATTTCTTGTGGTGACAACCTCTTGATAATAGTTTTTTTCTTGGAGTGAAGAGTTTCTCTCTTTGTCAAATTGAATTCATAAACAAGTATGTCAACATCATCTAATTTTAAGAGGTGATTGCGACAACACATTGTATTTTTACCCTTTCTTTTTCTCTTTCTATTGACATGTTTCTCAACCACCATATATGGCTTATACACACCATTGAATGGGTGTGTACCTGTTGCATACCAATGCACTTCAATTGCAATAACATCATCATTTTATTTCTCAATCTTTATAATCTTTCCAATCCAGAATGGATAACCATGTGGATCTTCAGTCGCTAAAACTGCAATCATGCTACCCTCCTTAATATCTTGTACTGAACCCCCGTAAAGGTATTCCATGGCTTCATGTTGTTGACGTGACCTTCAAGAACCAATATACATTTATCTTTCCTCTGCTTGTGTAAACTCAATAGCACCTTGAGATTCTTGTTGAACTTCAATAATGTTTGTTTCTTCAGATTCGTTTGACATATTTTGTGGCCAATGAAATGGAGTCCTCAACATTGTATCTTCATTTGTTGAGCTTGAAATTATGTTTCTTTGACTATTGAAAAAACACTCCCACCAAACAGAATCAGCAACATCAAAGTACTCATATGTATCCTTAATGGACTTTTTTATTTCTTCCAGGCATTCAAAATAATCTACATATCTATTACATCTCTATGCATTATGGATTTCATTAACTGATTATAAAAATAATATCTTTGATGAAAATATTGGACAATCTAGAATGAAATTAAAAAATGGTAACGTGATGAAGGCTCCCATTCTATAGTAGTTGAATATTGATTTCCCCATATAAGTTCTTTCCCATCAATTTTTTTGAAACAAAATTGATGTTGGAAGCTAATGTCATTAAGCTTCTCAGCACATATTTCTTCACGATGCGATCCCTAAATAAATCTTCGCATGTCAATAGTTTCTTCTAATATATGAAAACAAGGCTCTGAAATGTATGCTTTCTTAATACATTCAATAAATGATGGTAGACTTCTAACATTTTTCCTCTTCAATGTTACTGAAAAAGGGATGAATATTTGATCAATATGTGATCATGAGTGTGTCCAACAAGAAGGAAACCGACTTTCACCTTTTGAGATATTCACATTTCAACAAGCATACTTAGATATCCAAACACAATTTGATTTTTATTTTCATGACTAGTGTTGTCCAACTGTATGTAGAGAACTTGAGGAAGATTTTGTAATAACCATGTTGTTATGACAACATACGACGCGTAACAAGTGCTAAAATATTTTTTTTCTAAAGCAGGGAAGTAACAACAAGAACAGACAATCAACACAACTCGTTGATGAACAAAACACATGCAAACCAGGAAACAAACCAACATAATGACCTAGCATGATAGCACATCAAGTAGTAGGAAGAAACATGTGACATTCAATCAAATGAAAATAAAAATGACCATGCACTAGAACGTTCGCGGCGGGCGAGAACAATCACAATCATGCATTAAAACAAAAATACAGGAAATTGATTTCAAAATCGACATCAACGCCATTGGGGGGAAACACATGCCCCTAGAACCAGTTTTTATACACACTAGCGGATCAATGCGCACCATGGTCCCATCATAAGAAATCATCTCGCCACAATGCGACAGAGTGTTGGTGACTAGGGCGCAACATAACATATCTAGAGCTTCCTCCTAGTAAATCCACCCTCTTAAATTATGAGCTTGATTTATTATGCGGATTAATTCTTTTATTTTATTCAACACTTTGAGTCCAACTTAATACACTTCAACAATACCAAATCATAACTAAATAACAATAACTATGTAGATAAGTAAGCATTCACATCAACAACACATATACCCTGGGGAAACCCTATACAGGGAGAAAAAACCCAACAAACAATATTCCTTTATTGCATTAATAATGTAAGATCACTAACAAATATCCACCATGAATGTTCTTCTCTTAAAGAGCTTTCCAAGATGACTCTGACCTGACAAAGACCTAAGAGACCTCACTGAAATACGCCTCTGATATGTTGCCTCTATTGTTGATATACAACACTGATATGATGATGATATATGCCTCTGATATGCAACCTCTATTTCTGATATATAGCACTGATATGTTGTTGATATATGCCTCTAATATGCAGCCTCTATTGTTGATATACAACACTGATATGATGCTTTGGTAAGTTTCCTCTTTATCACTGATATTCTCCTCTATTTCTTCTCCGTTAACTTGCATATCAAAATTGTGTTGAAGAGATGGGTCGACCTCTGCTTATATAGGATAAAGAGGAGAAGAGGAGAGGCTCAAAATAGTAACTTGTTTGCATGCTTTAATCACAACTCAGCTTCATACTTTATTTTGAACTAGACTTGAGACTAGTATACTCTAGTTCGAAAATAGAACTAGACTTGAGACTTTAGTTACAACTCAGGATTACACTTTAGTTCAAAAATAGAACTAGACTTGAGACTGATATAATTTAGTTCGAAAATAGAACTAGACTTGAGACTTCAGTTACAACTCAACATTACACTTTAGTTCGAAAATAGAACTATACTTAAGACTTCAGTTACAACTCAGCATTACACTTTAGTTATAAAATAGAACTAGACTTAAGACATCAGTTACAACTCAACATTACACTTTAGTTCTAAAATAGAACTAGACTTAAGACTTCAGTTACAACTCAGCATTACACATTAGTTCTAAAATAGAACTAGACTTGAGACTTTAGTTACAACTCGACTCTTTATAAGGCAATTCGAATCCTCTTCATGGTGGATAATGTTACACGTGGCAACGCACTATATCAATAAATTTATATCATTTGCAATATTAGGAATATCGTTTGTTTCTAGCTCATAGGAATTTTATATTCAACATAACTTTTGCTAGATGCCTTGACTTTTTCTCATGGCTCACAGGGTTTGACTAGGCTCACAGAGGTTGTACATTCCCCCTGAATTTTGCACTAGTCTATCTATGCTCACAAAGGTTGTACGTTCCCCCTGACCTTTTCATTAGACTCACATATCATCTCGTTCATCCTGACTTTTGGTTTGACTCATAGAGGTTGTATGTTCCCCATGGATTTTGTCAATACCTCACAAGACCAGTTGATTCTCCAAATCTCCCTGGCTAGCCTTAGGGTGGCCCATATAGCCTCTCATTGCAGAATGATTGTCAATGATGCCAAATTTGACACTCCCTCTCAGTGAGGGATTCATTCTCAGTGACACCAATCTTGCCTCTCAGCTGCACAAACTATCTCGATGTCAGAGGCTTGGTCAGGATATCAACTACCTGCTTGCTCATGGCTATGTACTATAAATTTACAGTTTTTCTCTGGACCATGTCTTGGATGTAGTGGTACCTCATGTCAATATGTTTTGACCTGTCATGAAATATCCGGTTCTCTGTTAATTTTATGAAACTTTTATTATCATAGTGAACCATTGTCGTCTCGATCTTGTCACCAAACAACCCAGAAACCAATTTTTTGATCCATACTGTCTCCTTTCTGGCATCACTTGTTGCAATGTACTAAGCTTCTATTGTACTCTGTCCAATGGATCCCTTCTTATGGATTGACCAAGAGATCATAGCGGATCCTAAACTAAAGCAATATATGGAAGTACTCTTGTGATCCACTGGTCTTCCTGCCTAGTCAACATCTGCATACCCATGCAGAAATAAACCACCACCAGATATATATCTTAGACCATAAGTAATGGTCCCTCTGAGATATATCAAGATGTTCTTTGTTTCCACCTAGTGTCTTTGTCTTAGTTTAATCATGAACTGACTCATTACAATCACTACATACCATATATTTGTCCTAGTGTGGATCATGCACATCAATGATCCAATCAGTTGCCTATACATGGTGGGATTCATCAAATCTGAACCTGTATCATAATCATGCAGCTTCCTCAGGTTGGTAATAATTGTAGTAGATATGGATTTGCAATCCATCATACCAAACCTCTTTAGTACATCCACTATGTATTTTCCTTGTGCCAAAAATATCTCGCCCTATCTTTTCCATACTTGCAATCCTAGGAAGTAATGCATCAAGCCAAAGTATTTCATCTCGAATTCTGAGGTTAGATCCCTCTTACACCGGGCTATAAGCCCTTCATCTCCTATTAGAAAGAGATCATCAATATACAAGATTAGTATAACAGGTTGGTTACCTCTTACCTTGAAGTACATATTTGCATCAACATCACTTTTCTGAAAGCCTAGGATTTTAAGAAAGCCATCAATCTTGTCATACCAAAATCTGGGAGCCTTCTTAAGACCATACAAGGCCTTCCTTGGCTTGCACACATGAGTGCCTTTGTTATGCAGTACAAAACCATATGGTTGTTCCAAAAATACCTCCTGTTCAATCTTTTCATTTAAGAACGTTGTTTTTACATCCATCTGATGTAGCTTCCAACCAAGAATGGGAGATAAAGAAATAATAGTTCGAATGGAGGTATACCTGGCTACAGGGGAAAAAGTATCTTCGTAGTCGATTCCTTCTTTTTGAGTGAAGCCTCTGGCTACAAATCTTGCTTTGAAATTTTCCACACTTCCATCAGCCGCATGTTTGATATTATAGATCCATTTGGAAGAAACCATTGATTTTTCTTTTGGCCTCGACATAATGTACCAAACATTGTTCTTTATAATAAACTTGTATTCATCAAGCATGGCATCCTTCCATACTTGTAATTTATCTTCTTCTTCAAATGTAGAAGGTTTGACATCACTAATGCTTCTCATCAGTGAAAAATAGCCTCCAAACCTATGAGGCTTCTTCCTTTCCCTGAATGTTCCTTCGGGAGAAGCTATCCTTTATGCTTCCTACACAATTTCTTTAAGCCACCTTGGCTTCCTTTTGGCTGGAGTTTCTTCAAGAGTTCTTTATAATACTTCAACAAGTTCTAGGGGCTCATTACTTGTCCCTTCACGAGGTTCCTCCCTCTGATGATCTGACTCTTCATTTATAGAAGAGGGTGAAGTTGGTTGAACTGCTTATGACTCCTGTTGAAGCTCTCTAGATTTCTTAAATGTGGATTCCTCATGGAAATTCACATCTCTGCTTACCTCTATTTTCCTCTGACTTGGTACATAAATCCTGTAATCCTTTGAGATCTCACTATACCCCACAAAAACCCCTTTCTTCCCTAAGGGTTCCATCTTTGTCCTCTTTTCCTTAGGGACATGAATATACACAAGACACCAAAATATCCTCAGATGCCCTACTTCAGGTTTGATCCTTGAGAAGACCTCTTTAGGAGTCTTGTCCTTCAAGATAGCATGTGGACACCTTTTCTTAATATATATGATAGTGGAGGTAGCTTCCGCCCATAAAAAAATTGGCAGATCCTGGTCAAACATCATTTCTTTTGTTGCCTCACAAATTGTCACATTTTTCCTCTCAACAACTCCATTTTGTTGAGGGTTATATGGCACGGTCAACTGTATCTTGCTTCCTGCTGGCTTGTGGAAATCCTCAAACTGGAGAGATTCAAACTCTCCTCCATTGCTTGTTCTAAGGATTCTGATGTGTTTCCCTATATTCTTTTCAATAAAGGTTTTATACTCTTTGAATTTATCAAATGTGTCACTTTTAGCTTTAAGAAAATATATCCAACATTTTCTTGAGTAATCGTCAATAAAAATGACATAATACAAACAACCACTGAGTGAGGGAGATGGAATGGGACCACATACATCAAAATGAACTAGATCTAATATGACCTGAGCTCTGTTGTCACTACTAGGAAATTGTTTCTTTATATTTTTACCTAGCATGCATCCCTTACAAATTTCATTTTTACTAAGAGAAATAGAGGGCATGCCACATACCATGTTTTGTAGATCTGGAAGAGCTTTGTAATGAAGATTTCCATGTCATTTGTGCCACAATGCGCTGGAGCTAGTCGCATCATGAGCCAATGCCTGAACTGACTATCCTGACACGACGTATAGTCCTCCACTACAAGTTCCAATGGGTTCTGTTATACTTAAGTGGCTACCTTTAGACCATAGTAGTGCCTTCTTGTCCTTGAAGATCACCCAATATCCATTGTCCTCAAGGGTTGCAACTAATAGTAGATTCTTCTATTAGAAAAACAGGATCACGGAGCAATAAAATAAAACAAATGTGGAAACAAAACACAAAAGATACACAATACAAGAGAGACATTGATTTACGTGGTTCACCCAGTGTGGGCTACATCCACCATAGAAATTGCCAGGTCCTTTCTTTATTATTATCCAACAAAATGAAGGGATACAACCTACAAAAAAACCCGTTGTAACTTCCTCTTATTTCTCTCACAGTCTCCTCTCTCAAAATACAATACTCGCCAACATACATAGACGCAATACATTTCCCTCATAAAAGAGGGTTTCCTTCTAGGGAAAAAAAATCTAACATAATCTCTATTGTTAGATCTGCGACCTTATAATGAACGGTCTAGATTTACAATGGAATTACAATATACTTTTACAAGGCAATTTTTGCTTCGGGGGCTTCGCCCCCGAACCCCCACTGGGGGCCCACAGAGGGGGTACCCCCCCTCTGCACTCCCCCGCATGGAAGAGTGTACATACTTATGGGGTGTAAATACTTTATGGGGTATAAACATGGCTGAAAGTAAAAGACCTCTAAATCGGGAAGATAATCAGGCTCCACAACCAACATCTTCTTGAGCCCTGGAACATATAATACTTCATCAACATGAATTCTAACCCTAGATTCCAATCTTAAGGAGATAGAGCCTACTCCCTCTATCTTGTAACATTTGTCATCCCAATCTTCAAATACTTAAGCTTGTGCTTAAGTGTCCTCTTCTAACTTGGAGCCTATTTCTCATACAGAGTCACCAAGGTATACATATAGTCCTTGGCAGTCATTAATGAAGTCATTGTAGGCATTATACTGTCTTTGACTTAGTCAAAGATGATTCTCTTGGCCTCTATTTGACTCTTCCTGAAGGCATCTCTTCCTACATTATTCGTCAGTTCCTCCACCACTGTGGTCACATACTGCTCAAGATCATGCTCTTGCAAGATATTTTTTATCCAGAGCTTCCACACATTGAATTTGGTAGCTCCTTCGAGCCTATCCTTGGCCCAGACTGAAATGGAGGATGCCATGGAATTCACACTGGAAATTTAATCAATCTAGCTTGGAACTATGTGTACCTGCTGCTGCACTTCAACACGTTTAACACACCCTAAGATCTAATACCATGTTAAATTATGAGCTTGATTTCTTATGAGGATTAATTCTTTTATTTTCTTCAACACTTTGATTCCAACTTAATACACTTCAACAATACCAAATCATAACCGAATAGAAATAACTATGTAGATAAGTAAGCATGCACATCAACAACACAAATACCTTGGGGAAACCCTGTACAGGGAGAAAAACCCCAACAAACGATATTCCTTTATTGCATTAATAATGTAAGATCACTTACAAATATCCACCATAAATGTTTTGCTCTTAAAGAGATTGCTAAGATGACTCTGACCTGACAAAGACCTAAGATACCTTGCTGAAATACACCTCTGATATGCTACCCATATTGTTGATATACAAAACTGATATGTTGTTGATATATGCCTCTGATATGCAACCTCTATTGCTGATATACAACACCGATATGTTGTTGAGATATGCCTTTTATATGAAGCTCTATTGTTGATATACAACACTAATATTCTTCTTTGGTATGATGCCTCTTTGTCACTGATATGCTCCTCTATTGCTTCTCCCTTAACTTGCATATCAAAACTGTGTTGAAGAGAGGGGTCGACCTCTGCTTATATAGGTTGAAGAGGACAATAGGATAGTCTCAAAATAGTAACTTGTTTGCATGCTTCAATCATAACTCAGCTTCATACTTTAGTTCCAACTAGACTTGAGACTAGTATACTCTAGTTCGAAAATAAAACTAGACTTGAGACTTTAGTTACAACTAAGCATTACACTTTAGTTTGAAAATAGAACTAGACTTGAGACTGGTATACTTTAGTTCAAAAATAGAACTAGACTTGAGACTTCAGTTGCAACTCAACATTACACTATAGTTCAAAAATAGAACTAGACTTAAGACTTCAGTTACAACTCCGCATTACACTTTAGTTCTAAAATAGAACTAGACTTAAGACTTCAGTTACAACTCAGCATTACACTTTAGTTCTAAAATAGAACTAGACTTAAGACTTCAGTTACAACTCAAAATTACACTTTAGTTCTAAAATATAACTAGACTTGAGACTTCGGTTACAACTCGACTCTTTATAAGGAAATTCAAAATTCTCTTCATGGTGGATAATTTTACAGGTGCCAATGCACTAGATCAATACATTTATATCATTTGCAATATCAAGAATATCGTTTGTTTCTAGCTCATAGGAATTTTATATTCAACCTAACTTTTGCTAGATGCCTTGAATTTTTCTCATGGCTCACAAGGTTTTACTAGGATCACAGAGGTTGTATGTCCCCCCTGACTGTTGCACTAGTCTTTCTATGCTCACAGAGGTTGTACGTTCTCCCTGACTTTTGCACTAGACTGTCTATGCTCACAGAGGTTGTACGTTCCCCCTGACTTTTTCATTAGACTCACATAACATCTTATTTGTCCTGACTTTTGGTTTGACTCATAGAGGTTGTACATTCCCCCTGGCTTTTTTCAATACCTCACAAGACTAGTTGATTCCCCAAATCTCCCCGGCTAGCCTCAGGGTGGCCCATATGGCCTCTCATTGGAGAATGACTGTCGATGCTGCCAAATTTAACAAACCTAAGATAAGAGCATATAACAATGATTACCTACCTTCTTTTAAAATGTACTAAGGCTAAACCATGCTTTCTTAAACTATCATAATTCTTAACTTAAATTATAGCAATGTCCTTCTGAATTATCACAAGTTTAACTTAAGCACAATAATTATTTTCTTAAAAACAAATACATTAGTGCTTTTGAATTATAAATAAAGAGTGCCTTCCTTAATTTATGATAAGGCCCTTCTTATTATCACAATCTTAATACTGCTTTCCTTAAAAATCAAATACATTAGGGATTTTTAAAATATAAATAAACAAATCTTTTCTTACTTAAACAATGCATGTTTTACTGAGTGACAGAAAAAACTATAGAAAAATCCATTAAGGCAAATACCATCTGGTTATAATTCCTAACAAAATACTAACTGATCAACTCAATGAAATATTAAACTCTATGATCAATATTAAAATGATTGTAAAAGAAAAACTACTACCAATACCCATATTAACTCTATGATCATCATTAAAACATGACTGTATAAGGAAACTAATACCCAACACTCATATGGAAGTTTCTTCAAGTAATACAAACTATATTCATATGAAAATTTATTTTAAAGAATATAACTATACAAACAGAAAGATATAGTTATATTTATTTTGATCTAGATATATTTAGTATAAGGTAAAATAGGGTTGACTTTAATCTGAAGAACCACCCAAAAGAAATTTAAGAGAAATAAAGACATGAACCTGCTTGTTTTCAATCTCAATTGTTTACGTCAAGGGAATTGATATTGATAACTATAATTACTACTATGAAAACAATCTAACCGATCCACTCAATAGTTAAATACTTTGGGCATTTTTAGAAACTCTTTAAAATAAAATAAAAGAAACTGTAACTGCATCCAACTGCTGGTGGTTAGTAAAGGAAGGATAAGAGTTAAATATTTGGGTTGTTTTCATAACTCTGTAAAATAATAAAGGAAACTCTTTGTATCTGCATCAAATCGTTGGGTGGTTTATCAAAGGAATGGGTAAGATCCGGGCATAGATAGACCACGAATTGGGTGCATCCGTTATCACTATGAAATTTTAAATATTTGATGTGTGTTTAATAAAGTAAATAAAAAGTTGGGTGCGCTTAACCCCAGGTATCGGAATTAGAACTACGGAAAGGGAGTTTCCAATTCAACGTAGTGTTTTGTGAATAATCAAACCTACATAGTAACATGGTAACTGTCTCACATTAACCTTTTATAACTCACACATCGCTCTAAGATTCAAACAATTAAAACCGAGGAAAGGGAGTTTCCAATGCAACGTTGTGTGTTTTGATTAATCTCACATGCACAGTAACATGGTAATTGTATCACAATAACCTTGTATAACTCACACATCACTCTAAACCAACAAGTATCCAAGATCTACCTGGAATTAGTCTTATGAGTTTGCAAATCTTAAAATCTACTCCAATCCTTTCGAATGAATTACAGAAATGCCCCTGGAAATAAGTAACCAAATATGCGATCATTATCACAATTATTATGGGATTTCATTACTTTTTATAAGTATAGGAAGTAGTAGTAGATCTTAACTGTCAGAAGGAGTAACCAATTTAGAGAAAATGAATTTTTTGTTGAGAGGTTTATGACATTTACGATAAAGAAATCGTAATCAAGGGATAAAGGAAACACAGGTAGGGGTTTAAAAACAAAATGAAACCAAGGTTTGAGTTCGGGGTTCAGTCTGGCCATGTGATAAAAATGGAAACAAAATCCAAGAAGAAAAACGAAATGCAGCAAGAAAATCATAGCCAGAAATAAATCATTCGTAACAATAATTAAATCATTCGCAGCATAAAATTCGTTGCAAGAAATAAACTAATTGCATGAGTATATGATAAACCAAACACAACAAGATTTAAATCCTTCGCATCATAAAATTCACTGCAAGAAATAAACCAATCGCAAAAAAATAAAACATTTGGTGAACTTGAAATCCCCAACGTCGTTGTGTGGAAGCACGAGTTTGCAAAGAATAAATCATAATAACCGTAGAGGCTAAGGAGGGAATAAATGACCAGGAGAGAATTCCTTGTTGGGCAGAGAAATTATACTAAACTTATTATCCATGCACAAGAAAGCATGGAATTTAAATCTAAATCTTTAACACCTGAGTGAAAGATAGTCGATTCAGATCCTAGCCAACCGCTCAGGCACAACCTAATAACTTAAAGGATAAAGGAAGAGAAGATAAAAACACAATTTCTTTGTATTAAAAACAATAAAAACACCGAGTAAAATAAATAATGGCCCAAGAACCAAAACACAGTCTTCCTTAGTAATAATACAAACAAAATAATAATCCCAACCAGAACCAGAAACTACAATAAAACGCAGTAATAAAACAAAGCTCTAAACATAAATTTAGAGACCCTTTTGCACTTTCACACAACGCACTATCGCCCAGATAAAAATTCATATGCATAACTAAATGAGTCTTTTTCTTTTAAAAACATCCACGCAAGCGAGATTTCGACAATAAAGAAATTCATGAATAAGAAATTGAGCTATTATTTAATACAAATTATGCACATGTGTATTGTAGCCAAATGTGAAGGACCGAAAGTGATTGTCCCATGCTCGCGCTCTGTCCAGCTCTGACTTGCCGACCGATGAGACCTCACTAGTACATCCCATCCAACACTAGGGGTACTCTTCTTCCCCTAAGCCCCCCGAGCCGCAAAGGGGCCACAAACACAATACCAAATAATACTATAACCCAACTCGCCTTGCAAGGTCGAGCTACCACTCGTTACCCGAGCTAGGTATCCCAACTCCCATAAGAGAAAGTTCAGTCAAGATGAATTTCGACAACATAACATTACGCAAGACAAATTTGATCCCCTAAGCCTCCTTCGCCATCCTTTTTATATAGTTTTCTTAGTCATTAGCTTCCCAAAACCCTCATTAGATTCGTTTTTCATTTAATTAATTTTGAAAATCCCCCATACACATGTCGCCCGATCCCCTAGTTGCACCAAAAAATCAATTTATTAATTAATTAAATTTGTCTATTTCCCTCGCCCACCTAAAAGCATTCCTAAAAATGCTCCTTGGTGTCCCAAAATTCCCTTACAATTATTAAATGACTTACATCTTACTTAATTCCTAGTTGAGTTCATAAATAGAAAGTTCCAAAGGCTAGATTCCTTACTAAGTTAGACATTCCCCCTTTTTCTTTTAAGTTTCCCCTTTTCCTTAGGTTTCCTCCTTTTCTTTAAGTTTCCATTTTTCTTAAAGTTTCCCCTGTTTATAACTAAGTTCATAATTAGCAGGTTTTGACAAAAACAACCAAATACCCCTTTTTATTAATTAAACCTTTATTAAAATTTCCACTTTAATTATTGATGCTTGAATTTTCTTTAACCCCCTTCTTGTTACATGTCTAGTTATTTTGTTTTGTTCAAAGGCTCTACTCAGACCTAGGTTTTCAATTCACTACGCTTGGCAACAATTTTTAAGGGAAAAAATTGTTATTAAACTTTACATATCACATCATTCATTTTAAGGCTGACCAGGTCCTAAGGAGGCATAGTTTTTCTGGGCACTAGGTTTATTCACTTACCTTTTAAAATCATGATGTTCCCTTCAAGATGCACCATGTGCTCCAAGGGTGCCACTCGCCTCTTTTTTTTTTATTTGCACGATGTTCCCTTCAAGACGCACTACGTGCTCCAAGGGTGTCACTTGCCTCTTGACTGAATTTGGTAGACGTCAAACCCCTAGGGTGAATACTCTGTTAGGTAATATTGTGAGAGAATAATGTCCTCTAAGGAATAAGGACCCTGGCTTATTGCATGCCCTTTAAAATCATCGTGAGTGACTATCACAGTGTTTCCTCACAACGTTGAGGGTCTCTTGAACTAGGTAATCGTTAACCTACACTTCGAGCCACAGTGAGAGTGCTAGTAGGTTGTGGCAGGGCGGCTACCACACCTCTCCCTCAATGTCTTTGGTTGTCGTGCATGACCCCTTTACTACAAATGTGAGTCTAGTCGACAAGATATCGTCAGCCTACACCCATCAATGAATCATGTCAGAAATAACAATCAACATCATAATATCTAATCATATGTACAAATGTCACATCAACAACATTCAAACCCTAACAGTCCACTCCCTAACTCGATCCAGAGTCCTAGGATTTTCATCAATGCCTTGGCATCCTCAATGTCCAGTGTCCTTCACACTCAAGAGAACCAAGTGAATCGCACTTGTCAATGTAAATACAAATCCACAATTTATCATAATCATAATCAAAACAACCAATAGTATAATGACCTGAATCACTTGCATGCGAGTCTCCTCAAAGAATAAGTTTTCTCAATGTGCGCAAGAGCGAGATGTTACATACACACCCTCTTGTTTTAAATTTTGTCCTAAAGTTTCATAGTATGTAAGTGCTGAATAAAGTGTATCACAGTATCATATGTCTAACTATAAAAAAAAAATGGGAACTATTGACGCATATCAAATGTGTCCTCCCAGGTCGCCGAGTGTGGACTATAGTTGTCCCACTGGACCTTGACCTGATCTACTGTTCGAAATCATAGTTTTCTAATGCGATGGTCCAAGATGTGGATTGTCTCCATCATGAGCGCACCCTATCCCAATACTTGGAAGGAACTCATGTCAATAACGTGTGTAGGATCACTAACATAATGTCTCAAAACAGGTTCGTGAAAAACATCGTGCATATGCCTCAAAGAATCAAACAAGGCTAGTCAATAGGCCATGGGCCCATTCTTTTCCACAATCACGAACGGTCCCATGAACCTAGGAGAGAGTTTATCACCCTTTCCAAACTTGATCGAACTCTTATGTAGTTTCACCCACAATAAGACTCGATCACCAACTTCATATCTACGATTGATAAGATGCACATCAACATTACTCTTTTGTCGATCATGTGCTTCCTTGATCCCTTGTCTTATTGTTTTCATTTGATATTCCATTTCTTGGATCGCTTCTGGTCCCTCCCAAACCCTATCCTCAAGTCTATCCCAACTCAAATGCGTCCGACACGGTCGCCTGTAAAGAAACTCGAAAGGTGCCATCTTAATGGTGCTTTGATAATTGTTGTTGTATGCAAACTCTACCAGTGGCAAGAACTCTTTCCAACGCTTTTGTTGGTCCATAACATACATATGAAAAATATCCTCCAAGATTTGTTTTTTTCTTTCGGTCTTCCCATATATCTCTGGGTGATACGTAGTACTAAAGTTAAGTTGGGTTCCCAAGGCCTCTTGGAAACTAGTCCAAAATCGTCCTGTAAACATCGATCCTCTATCGGATATAATCCACTTAGGGATGCCATGCTACCTCACAATCTCACTGATGAAAACTCTAGCTATGTTAGGTGCCTAATACGTCGTATGCACAGGAATAAAGTGATCACTCTTCATCAGAGTGTTGAATACCACAAAAATCGAGTTGCGTCTCCTTTCCGTCAGTGGAAAAATAACAATGAAATCCATCGAAATGACCTCCCATTTTGATTTCGAAATAGCGTGTGGTTGTAGTAATCTTGTTGGATGTTTATGTTCATCCTTCACCTACTGACATTCTAGACATCTTTCCACATAGTTGACTATGTCTTCCTTCATTCCTTTCCAGAAGAATAAGGGTTTAAGGTCTGCCCTCATCTTCATGACTCTAGGATGGGCCATGTACACTACTCTATGAGCCTCATTTAGGATCAAACTCCTAAACTCATCATTGGGTGGTACGCAAATTTGATTTTTAAATCTCAATAATCCATCATTGTCCATAGTAAATCCCTCAAATTTTGGTACCATCATTATGTTTTTTCCGATAAAATCCTTGACCTCTTTGTACCAGTCTTCATTGTGCTGTAAAGTTAGAATATTTTCATGTAGATTGATATGAAGAGGCATCATCGAAAATATGTGTGGTCTCCGACTCAATGCATCAACCACTCTGTTCATTGTTCCCTTTATGTAAGTAATCTCAAAATCATACTCGCTAAGCAATTCCAACCAATGTCGTTGTAGTCCACATTGGTCCATTTTTAGTTCAAATTTCCATCCAATCAGGTAATGTCTCCAAACTATCTAGGCATATACAATGGCTAACAACTCCAAATCATGCATCACATAGTTCTCCTCATGTCTTTTCAACTCTCTAGAGATGTAAGCTATCACTCAACCGTCTTGCATAAAGACTCCACCTAAGCCTTCCTTGGATGCGTCAATGCATACCAAGAAGTCTGCCTCCATGTTAGGGACCTTTATTATCGGTGTCGTCGTCACAATCTCCTTGAGCCTCTGAAATGCCTCCGCACATTTCTCAGTCCAAAAAAACTTCTTGTTCTTCTTCTGCAATTTCGTGATCGGATTTGTTATCTTCGAAAAACCCTTAATGAACCGTTGATAGTATCCTGCTAAAACCACGAGGCTATGCACTTATAGGACATTTTTCAGTGTAGGCCATTCCATAATATCCTCGACCTTTGTTGGATCCATAGCGATACCTTCACTGGAGATGACATGCCCTAAGAAGTGAATCTTCGATTGATAAAACAAGAATTTAGACAATTTCCCATACATTTTGTTCTTTCGTAGACACTGTAGTACCATGCACGAGTGCTCATCATGCTCCTCCATCATCCGAGAGTAAATCAAAATATCGTCATTGAATACTTGGACAAACTTGTCCAAGTATTCACGGAACACCCCGTTCATCAAGCTCATAAATACCCCAGGGGCGTTTGTCAGTCCAAAAGGTAAAATAGTAAAGGTAAAATGTCCAAACCTCATCTTAAAGGAGGTATTAGGGATGTCATCCTCCTTGATCCGTAACTCGTGATACCCTGATCTCAAGTCAATTTTTGAAAACATTGTTGCACCTTTCATTTGATCAAATAGATCATCAATCCTCTGCAATGGATACTAGTTCTTGATCGTTTCCTTGTTCAATTGATGGTAGTCAATGAAGAGTCTCCACAAACATCCTTCTTCCATATGAAAATAACAGGCACCCCCCCACGGTGAAAAACATGGACATATAAGTCCTAGGTCCAACAACTCCTTCAGTTGCATTCTCAACTCCTATAACTCTGGGGTCAACATGGGATAAGGTGTTCTTGCTATTGGTTCAGTTCTTGATTTTAGGTTGATAGTGAATTTTGATTCCCTCTCTGGCGGCATCCTAGGTAACTCCTCAGGGAAGACGTCTGCAAACTCTCTCACCACCAAAAGGTGTTCTAGACCTTCTGTTACTCCCTTCTCGTATAATGCAAGGATCGCATAAAGATTACATACATTGTGCATGCTCTTCCATAGCTGTAAAGAAGATATGAACCTCAGGGAGATTCCCTAGTTTCGACCTACAATCACGCATTTCTTGTCCCTCGTCATCGACCAAGCTCAATCGTTTCATATTACAGTTGATTATCACATCATGCAATTCCAACCAATCCATACCAATCATGACGTCATAAGACCCTAAGGTTGTGACATATAGGTTGTCCCTAGTGAAAAAATCTCCCAAGTTAAGGCTACATCCCGTAACCTTCCCACCAACCTTTTGTTTGGCTCCCGAAGCCATTTATACAAAGTTAAAATCGTCATGTTTGACTGCCTTTACCTTAAATATTTTTAGTGTTGCACCAGAAATAAAACTCTTTGTAGCACCTGGATCTATCAAATTACTAAGGGTCTGGTCAGCAAAGGTACTTGACGTCTCAAGCACAGTCGATTGGTGCTCTGGCTGGCGGTTATTCATCGTTGCATGAATCTGATGGGCCTTGCCCAAATCTGCCATAGTAGTGGGTCCGACTAATTCAGATGCTCTGGTCCTCTCCACTAGGAAGTCACATTGGTAATGTGGCTCCCCACATGTCCAACACCCTTTATTCATTCCAGTACTCCTGGTACCCAAAGTAGAAGTTGACGACCCACCGACCTAGAACCCTCTCTTGTTCTATTGAATAGGCCTAAATTGTTGCTACTGTGATCGATGTTGGTGTTGGTGTTGTGGTCCTCAGTAAGGATTCCGCTACTGAGGTGTTGGTCACCGAGGTGTAGTGAAATTGGATCCTCTCTGGAAGCCACAATATCCTGGTGAATGTCTAACTAGTGTCTGATGCAGCTATGCACCAGATGACGCCTGTCTCGCTGGCCTCCTTGGAGTCCTACTCTAACCCCCACTGATAAGTTCCTCCTCTGCTATGAGGGCCTTCTAGAATGCATCATACAAGGTTTGAGGTGTCATAATCCTAACCTTTGCATGAATGTTGACATTAATGCCAAACATGAACCTGTTGACCTTAAGTTTCTCAGTATTCAGGTGTAGAGCATACCAAAGAAGCTCCATAAAATGGGCCTCATACTCAGGCACAGTACGACTGCCCTGTCGTAAGGAGTTGAACTTGTTGAGATGAATTCCAATGAATTCCTCAGATAGATACCTCTCTCATAATCATTCCTTGAAAAGTTCCCATGACACATCTTCGACGACCATGTTCAATTGTGGTAGGAGTGTCTTCCACCATAGAAGAGCGCTCCCCTTCAGTTGAATGACCGTCATGTGTACCTTCATGTTGGAGGTATATTCATGAAGTAAAAATGACATCACCATATTCTTCAACCATGCCTCGGCGGTTGCGCCATCCGGGGCACCAAATAAATGGAGAAATTTTACCTTCTCAAGTTCGCGGTGAATGCTACTAGTACCAACTGGAGTGCGTGGTGGACCCTTAGGGAGTATCGACGCCCTCGACTCATCTCTATCCAAACGGCTGATGAGTGCCTTAGATATCCATTGAAAGGACCTCATTATCCCAACCACATCACCCACAAATATATGTTCTTTCCCGATAACCTATTCGTTTCCCTAGGGGTTAGACCCCTCAGGCATAGATGCTACTAGGGGCATCACGTCTCCTCCCATAGCACCCCGTCGTCTACCTCCGCAATGCCCTCTAACCATGATTACTTGCATGAGTACAAATCAATTTAATTAGAAGGATTATAAACAAATATCTAATCAACGGAAGATGTGGTGATCCCCAGTCGCGGGTTGAACCCGCTCTGATACCATATGTAAGAACCACGTCGTTATGGAAACATACGACGCATAAAAACTGCTAATTTTTTTTTTCTAAAGCAGGGAAGTAACAACAACAACAAACAATCAATGCAACTCGATGATGAACACAACGCATGCAAACTAGTAAATAAATCAACATAACGACCTAGCATGTTAGCACATCAAGCAACAGGAAGCAACATGTGACATTCAATCAGATGAAAATAAAAATGACCATGCACTAGAACGTTCCTGGTGGGCGAGACCAACCACAATCATTCATTACAACAAAAATATAGGACGTTGATTTTAAAATTGACTCAGGGGGGAATACATTCCCCTAGACCCGATTGTTATACACACTTATGGATCAATGCGCTCCATGGTCCCATCATAACGAATCATGCCACCACAATGCGACACAGCGTTGGCGACTAGGGTGCAACATAACATATCTAGAACTTCCTCCCAACAAATCCACCTTCAACCGAAGATAAGAGCATATAACAATGCTTACCTACCTTCTTTTAAAATGTACTAAGGCTAAACCATGATTTCTTAAAATATCATAATTCTTAACTTAAATTATAGCAATGTCCTTTTGAATTATCACAATTTTAACTTAAGCACAACAATGTGTTTCTTAAAAAAAACACGTTAGTGCTTTTGAATTATAAATAAATAGTGCCTTCCTTAATTTATGATAAGGCCCTTCTTATTATCACAAGCTTAACATTGCTTTCCTTAAAAATAAAAAACATTAGGGCTTTTTAAAATATAAATAAACAAAGCTTTTCTTACTTAAACAATGCATGGCTTACTAAGTGACAGAAAAAAAAAAAACTATAGAAAATTCCATTAAGGCAACTACCATCTGGTTATAATTCCTAACAAAATACTAATTGATCAACTCAATGAAATATTAAACTCTATGATCAATATTAAAATGACTGTAAAAGAAAAACTACTACCAACACTCATATTAACTCTCTTATCATCATTAAAACATGACTCTATAAGCAAGCTAATACCCAACACTCATATGGAAGTTTCTTCAGGTAATACAAACTATATTCATATGAAAATTTATTTTAAAGAATATAACTGCACAAACCAAAAGATATAGTTATATATATTCTGATCTAGATATATTTAGTATAAGGTAAAATCGGGTTTAATTTACTCTAAAGCACCACCCAAAAGAAATTTAAGATAAATAAAGACATGAACCTGCTTGTTTTTCAATATCAGTTGTTTATGTCAAGGGCATAGAGATTGATAACTATAATTACTACCATGAAAACAATCTAATTGATCCACTCAATAGTTTAATCCTTTGGGTGTTTTTAGAAACTCTTTAAAACAAAATAAAATAAATTGTAACTGCATCCAACCATTGGTGGTTAGTAAAGGAAGGATAAGAGTTAAATCTTTGGGGTGTTTTTAGAACTCTGTAAAATAATAAAATAAACTCTGTGTATCTGCATCAAATCACGGGGTGGTTTATTAAAGGAATGGGTAATATCCGGGTGCAGATAGACCACAGATTGGGTGCATCCGTTATCACTACGCAATTTTAAAAATTTGTTTTATTTTTAATCAAGGAAATAAAAAGTTGGGCACGCTTAACCCCAGTTCTTGGAATTAGAACTGCGGAAAGGGAGTTTCCAATGCAATGATGTGTGTTTTGAATAATCAAACATGCACAGTAACATGGTAACTGTATCACAGTAACCTTTTATAACTCATAGATCGGGCTAAGATTCAAACAATTACAACTGCGGAAAGGGAGTTTACAGTGCAACAATGTGTGTTGTGAATAATCTCACGTGCATAGTAACATGGTAACTATATCACATTAACCTTGTATAACTCACACATCCAACCAATGAGTATCCAATACCTGTATGCAATTAGTCTTATGAGTTCGCAACTCTTAAAATCTACTCCAGTCCTTTCGAATGAATTACAGAAATGCCCCTAGAAATAAGTAACCAAATATGCAATCATTATCACAATTATTACGGTCTTTCGTTTCTTTTATAAGTATAGGAAGTAGTAGTATATATTAACTGTCAGAAGGAGTAACCAATTCAGAGAAAATGAATTTATTGAGAGGTTGATGACATTTAAAATCGATATGTTTTCTAATCATTTCCGATAAAGAAGTTGCATTCAAGGGATAAAGGAAACACAGACAAGGGATTAAAAAAAAAATGCAAGCAAGGTTTGAGTCTGGGGTTCATTCTGGACACGTGAGAAAAATGGAGACAACCTCTAGGAAGAAAAACGAAATGCAACAAGAAAATCACAACCATAAATAAATCATTCGCAGTATAATTTTTTTTGCAAGAAATAAGCCAATCGCAAGAGTAGATGATAAACCAAACGCAGTAAGAATTAAATCCTTTGCATCATAAAATTCGTTGCAAGAAATTAACCAATCACTGAAAAATAAAATGTTTGGTGAACTGGAGAGACATCCCCAAAGTTGTTGTGTGGAAGCACGAGTTTATAGAGAATAAATCACAATAATCGCAGAGGCTAAGGAGGGAATAAACGCCCAGGAGAGAAGTCCTTGCTAGGAAGAGAAATTATCCTACACTTATTATCCATGCACAAGAAAGAAGGGAATTTGAATCTAAATCTTTAATAGCAGAGTGAAAGACAGTTGATTTGTCTCCTGGCTGACTTCTCAGGAACAAACTAATAACTTAAAGGATAAAGAAACAAAAGATAAAAACACAATTTCTTTGTATTAAAAACAATAAAAACATAGAGTAAAATAAAATAATGGCCTGAGAACCAAAACACAGTCTTCCTTGGTAATAATACAAATGCAGTAATAATCCCAACCAGAACCGGAAACTACAATAAAACGCAGTAATAAAACAAAGCTCTGAACAAAAATTTAGAGACCCTTTTTCACTTTCACACGCATTATTTCCCAGATAAAAATTCATATGCATAACTAAAAAAGTCTTTTTCTTTTAACAGCATCTATGCAAGCGATCTTTTGACAATAAAGAAATGCATGACCAAGAAATTGAGCTATTATTCAATACAAATTATGCACATGTGTACCTGCTATAGTGAGAAAACCCCCCTATGGACTACACTAGGGTTCAACATGTAGGCAAATCTAACAGTCTAAAAGTCTCCTACTCTTTAGACTACCCTAAATATACCCCACATTCATACAAGAAATACAAAGTAAAAAGGATCCGGTAACTCTACCTTAAACTCTGCGTCCAGTGTCGATCCTTTTACGTTCGATTACTCCTCGACTACAAGTATCCTCCCAAGGTTGTCCTTCATTCACAGAAAGACAAACAAGAAACTATGAACATGTATCTCATATATGAATTATTGTGTTAGATTTCAATATAAAACATAAATCAAACATAAATATTGAACACATCATATTGTGGGACAAAAAAAGTATTCCTTTTATTGATATCGCAAAGTTTACTTACAATGAGATCGACGACTGTTCCTCGAACTTGGTCTGGGATCCTCTTCACCAAGCTCCAACTATGCTTCCACGTATCTTTCTCCTCTCACACTTCTCTCTAGTAAAATGGAATAGGCTTATAATGGAGGAAAAAGACAAGAATGGATAATTCTAGCACAAAACTCACAAGGTGGCTGCAAATTCTTGGGGCAAGGAGGGGATCTGAAACGGGAAGAGTTTCATTGTTCTTATTCTTCTCTTAGGAATGAGACCCCAACACATCCTTTTATATGACAAAAGGATGGTTATTCGATTGGGTGACGAGCTATAGCTGGTGGGACAGTTGGAAAACTACCCAATAGCCCGTAATCTCAATAAATTCCTTACAAATTTTTAATTTTTGCAACATTTGTGGGTATACATGGGCTCTAATGGTGCATATAGTATATGCATGTGAGATATAGTGGTGTATAAAGCATGTTTACACGGGCAGTAGTGGTGCAAGGCACATACATCTTCAAAAATATGGTTTTTAAGAAAAGCTACTCAGTGATGGCTTGGCAAAAATAACAAGTAAGAGGGCATGATGCCATGTATGCATGTATGGTGAAATTTAGGGTTATAAAATATTCCCCTTAATGTGTGAGGTCAAAAAAGCATCTGATGGCTGAAATACATTACAAATCTTCACCGACGTATGAAGCGAGTGAGCCTAGGACCAGAGTTCAGGAGGTGCCATCTGTAAAAATAATAATTGTCTCACCGACGTGGGCATACCCATGCTCAGGATGAAATAAATCATGGTTGCCAATCAAATACACTACAGATCCATGTCATATAACTATATAAAGTGTATCAACGAGAAATACACAGTGGATCTACATCTCAAAATCAAAGATATACATGTATAGTATCCATCTTCAAGAAGCCAAATGACACCTAATGGCTACAGACGAGGTCTTCAGAGCTTGAGAAAAAAATTCAAGATCTTCAAAACTTGGGTAGGAGTGTAACGTGAGTGTATGAATTCACTACCCAGAGGTCTTTGATGACTCGTCGGGGGACAAACAAGAGGATCTTGGTGATCAAGTAGAGAACTTTGTTGATTTCAAACAAAGACTTGATTGGACTTATGGGGATGGATGGGCATGAGGGAAAGAGACAAACTACAGAAAGGTCGACTAGGGTTGGGTAAATTTCCCTTAGACAACAACACGACAAATGATCTAACTCAAGCATCATGACATTGACATAACTTCACGATGCAGGAGGCAACGCAAACTCTCCATGTGTTTGGAAGAATAACCAAACGGAGGAGGACAAAACTCTATGTAGCGAGAACAAATTACTAAGGTAATATTAAATCCCAATGCTTGAAGAAAAACAAAAGGATGTGCTTTTCCCAAGGGCAACTCATTGTGCTTCCATAAAAAGAAAATACATTTTTCGTCCTCTTTTAGAATTATATTTGATTTTTTTGTCTTTTTCAATATTTTGCAGAGCTTGAAAAAGAATAAAAGAATGCTACATTACAAAGGAGGAACAAGTTTCACAAAGCATACTAGTTCCAAGCGCAAGGAACAAACTAATTCTCATAGCAAGGAGACATATGCAGGGAAAGGACACTCGGAAAAATTCCTCCATGGGTCAAGGTGTCAATTCAAAGAGGCAAAGTGCTACAAGGCTTGCGTATAAGGCATGCTTCAAAGGTTCAGTTGAGAGAAACATGGAGCCGACATTAGTACAAATATGTAGAGATCAAATTGTGATTAGAAAGACACGATGAAACTCCCTTCAATGTATTTTTCATGAGCCTAGAGAAGGTAAGCTTGGTGGTTTTTCATTTTTAGAGAGTCTAAAAAAGCATAAAAGAAGACTTCATCGGGGTACCTTTTTCGAAGGTAGTCTAGTCGGTTCAAAAAAGGGATAAAATAGCACCAAAAATACGTCTATTCAAAACCATTTTAATGAGTGTGACATAGACAATATCACTCTACAATCTTTTCAATTTTAAGGAGTCTGAAAAGAGCTTAACTATGGACTCACAACCTTTTTCTAGATTTAGTCTTCTTAGCCCGAAAAAGTATAAAATCTACTTAGGAGAACTCTTCCAGTGAGAAGAATCTCTCGAGGTGTACCTTTTTCCTCCTTAATCTACAGGCCAGAAAAAGGGGTAAACTCATGCCAGTAGATGTTTTTTTAAACCAATTAATGAGTGTGAAAGAAGAAGGTCACTCGATGATATTTTCAATTTTAAGGAGTCTGAAAAAAACAACTATGGACTCAGTAGGGGATGTTCTTCTGGACCATTTTAACGAGTGTGAAGGAACAAGGTCAGTCGGGAATCTTTTCAATTTTAGGGAGTCTGAAAAGAGCTTAACTATAGACTTTGTGGGGGTTCCTTTTTCATAAATTTAGTCCCTCAGGCTCGAAAAAGGGTTAAACTAATACCTGAGAATACTCTTCTAGCAAACCAAAGTTCCTAGAGCATACCTTTAGTAAAATTGACCATCCAGACCGAAAAAGGGGTAAACTACCACCGAATAGACCTGCCTTCAAATTTTAGTTTGGTGAGTGTGAAAGACAACAAGATCGCTCGACAATCTTTTCATGTTTAAAGTCTCTGAAAAGGGCTTAAAAGAAGACTCGTTTTATGGGAGTCCTGAGGGTGAGGTCAAGAGTGATGACATATCAGACATATGAGGCTCAATTTCATAATCAGGACAATACTAACAAGGACTTTGGAGCCTAAATCCATTAATGATAACATGGACACCAAAAATGAAACCAGGATCTACCTAGGGCATGGATGTAGAGGTAGACTCTACAACCAAATTATGACACTTCTAAAACAACAATGATGGTTTTGTGTCACAATTATGTGGGTTCGATCCTATGGAAAAGTGGAAAAGAGAGCGAGATGCAAAAGTGGAGGTGGAATCCTAACTTAAATGCAAAAGGTTGGAAAAGTGACTTTTACCAAAGAATCTTTAAAGGTGACCCATCTTCCAAAAAGTTTTCCAAACCAAAAGTGAAGTGTATCGTAATATCCAATGAGAAACTCAAGAACCACGTTAAATGATTTTCAAGGCAGAAAAAACGACAAAAGGGTTCAAAAAATGACAAAACGGGCCAAAAAAGTCTATAAATAGAAGCTGGCAGCTCATTATCACCACTACAAATTGAGAATTGACCAAAAATCCAAAAAGACCCATTTTCTAAAAGAGTTGATTCCAAGAGTTTCAGAGGACGAAACAAACTTCCCCTCAGACCAAGTAAGTACAAATAAACCCCTCTTGCATTTCAATATTTCCCTTTTGAATTTATTTTATTTTTTTTGGGGGGTGCACACTCCTAAAAGGGGGAAGACCTATGTGTATGCGGGCTATCCAGGGACAACACGTGTATGTCCATGGTCATAAAAAAATCTTCCCATGTGCATACACGACTGTGCCCAATAAATCTCGTGTACACCCTCAAGAACATGGAAAATTTGAAATTACAAGAGTTAAATCCCCTTTGAACTTGTCATTTGACAAGATGTATGTCCACTAGAGAGAGAGGGAGCACAAAGACATAGATATCTTGGTCAATGAGGACCCTGCAGCTATGGCCACATTGAGAGAATGCAGTTTGTGGAAGTTCTTTTGGTGTCCATTCATGACAGCACAACCCAGGCTATTGAATGCCTTGGTTGACTATTGGCACACTGACGCTGAGGTGTTCATGCTTGAGGGGAAGCCATTGACTCCAACAACTGAAGATATTTACTTTATGACTGGCCTCTTGAGGAGAGGTGAACCAATCAACTTGCATGCTTTTCCCTCTGAGCCCCACAACATTGCTGAGTTGATTGAACTACATTGTCAGGCCGACAATGAGAAAGTAGGTTCTCAGGTTCCAATCCACAATATCACCAACCTATCATTGAAAGTGATAGTTTTACTCATTGGACATATCACTAGATCCCCGACATTACATGAGGCCTCTGAGGTGCACCTGCATTGTGCGGTGCAGTGCTTAAATGTATGAATATTCAACTGGAGCATGACCATGCTAGACTGCATGAAGAAACAACTCACTGAGTGTCTTGGTCAAAGTAACAAAAACTTTGGATTTGGGACCATTTTGTGCTCATTCTTCTTTGAGAGGGTGCCCAGTCTTATTCCATGAGAAACAATGTGAGGGAATGTGGCCTCGCTCCCAACAGTGTGTAGATGGGCAGCGTTGTTGCAATGACAGGGGGGAGGGAGGACCATAGAGGCCTTCGACGATACTTTCTTTGACTGGTGGTCTTGATAGATTCCAGATATAGAGGACTACCCCTATGCCGGGATCATCTTCTCTAAGGACCCTGACATGCCCCTACCTCCCGGAGAAGAGAGAGATGCGATATGTATGTTTTCTTTTATTTTTTATTTTTTTATATATATCATTTTTATCTGTACCAAAGTATTTGACAACTATGTATCAGTTATGTACAAATGTGGGACCAGTGCATCCAGGAGATTTTGTGAGGAGAAGGCGGTGTCCTCGACCAGAGGTAGCACCAGCAACGACCGCCATACCAGCAACAGCAGCAAGGGGACCTCCAGCTGGAGAGGCTGAGAGAGTGCTGAGACGGGTGGAGTGAAACCTCACTGTGCTCACTCATACAGTGCCCATGGTTGAGATCAAGGATCTCCCGCCATCTATGCAGCCTCATGTAGTTGGGGTGCCACGAACCTGGGTCCAGCTTTTTCTGTGTTTGGCAAATGTCGTCATTCACTATGTCAGGGCCAACAGGCCCCGTGCTTAGCTAGGGTGGACTACTTACATGCCTAGGGTACTCTTTTGTATATTTTTGAGGGCATAAGCCCCGCAATGTATACCAAACATATTATTTTTTGAGGTGATTGCGCCCACCTATGTACTTTGATACTTTAGATATATATATATATATATATATATATGCATATTTACATATTTTATTTCTTATGGATCACATTTTTACAATGTATGTACATGTTTATGTATGTGCTTCTTTCGTGTGTCTACAATATGCCAATCTAATACATGACTAGCTAGAGTATCTGTGATTTGATTTAGTCTCCTAGGAACATGGATATACGTAATGTAATCAAAGAATCATTCTAGGAGACATAATCTAAGGAATCATCGATGTAGAGTAGGATAATAAACATGGTAAACCCCATTTAACTGGGACACAACCAGTTGTGCATCTAAATAGACCTGGAGGTGAGAGATACCATGTGAAAAAGTGTCAGGAAGCAACTCTATCACTGCGCTGTATTCGATGACATTTTTTTTGGTGTCACCTAAACAGATACCTCCAGAAGATAGCAACTGGCCCTGAGGTGTGAAGATAACCCAAGCTATGGAAGCAAGCCTCTGAGTGTTTTGTCTAGTATCATCCACAAACTCAACGAACACCTCTGATTCACTTGACATATACCATGGTGAAAAATATGACATCAACAATGACACATCCATAAAAAAATAAGATAAAACAAACTAATTGTATAAGAACTATACATATGTACAAGAAGTCACCCAAGGCGGCCCACCTACAAGTAATACTTCTTGAGGTAGAGCCCATTTCTAGGCTATGCTAAATCTTTCCCTTCGAAGTCAACCAGAAGATGAGAACCCTTGTTTAGTACCTCCTTCATGATGAAAGGTATGAACCACATGGGTTTGAACTTGACTACCCCCAAGGGATCCTTATCTTGGTCATAGACCAGGACAAGGTCACCTTCGGAGAAAATCTGAGGATGAACGGACCGATCATACTGACACTTGAATCTTTTCTTGTGAGCCTCGTTAGCCAAGGCTACATCACATCTCTTCTCATCGAGCTGCTCGAGATATAATAAGTGTTCCTCAAGCGATGAAGTTTCTAGAATTAACTGTATTGCCAACTTTAGAGATGGGATCTGGCACTCTATTGGAAAGATTGATTATAGCCCATAAACGAGTTGAAAAGGTGAAAAATTGGTTGTTGTCTTCACCAACGTTCGGTAGGCCCACAATGTTGAGTACAACATCAAATGCAAATTTGACTTGGCCGAATTGATTGTTCGTTGTAGAATGGTCTTGAGAGACTTATTCACAGTTTCTACCTGACCATTCACTTGTCGCTAGTAAGGTGATGAGTTTTCTTTCCTCAACCCAATATTTGATGTTAAATCAAGCATAATTTTGTTCTGAAAGTGACTTCCATGGTCAGTCACAATCTCCTTCGAGATGTCGAACCTTGCTACAATCTGGTTAAAAATAAAGAGAGTTGTTTTTTTTTCCATCATTTTTTAACATTAGCATAGCCTCGACCCACTTTGTGAAGTAGTCTACTGCTACGATGATATAACGATTCCCCCTGGCTGAAGCTGGGTGGAATGTAGTGTAATAAATCACCCACTTGGTGAAGGGACCAACTGTAATGACATATTACATGGGAGCGGGGTGTGCCCTCATCTTCCGAGAGAAGATCTGACACGGGTGGCACTTCTTGACTGATTCAACGCAATCTTTGATCAATGTTGGCCAAAAATAACCTGCTCATAGAATATTTTGGGCTTTTTCTAACCAAGACAAATGACCACCACATGCTCCAGTGTGGCAGACATTAAGAACAATTTTTTCTTCTTCTTGAGTGAGACACCGGTGGAGGATGAAATCTACACCCCGACGATACAAAGTGTAATCGAGAATGAGATAGTTTTTTGCCTCATGGTGTATACGTTGACGCTCATCACAAGAAGCAGAGACGGGGCACTTCAAAGTCTGGAGATAGACTAGTATATCTCAATACTAGGGGTCCGAAGATGAAATAAAAAAAAAATCTCCTTTAATCGGTGATTCTTCAGGTGTAACATCACCTGACTTGACCGGAAGTTCTGAGATAAGTTCTGCAAAGACCAGTGACTTCTTAGATTTTGTAGAAAAAAAATCCAATTCAAATTCCTGGAGGATAACTATCCATATACTAATATTTATGTTGATTACCCGTCGTGTCAACACATATTGAAACAGATTCACAACGACAATGTCGGTGGTCTTATGAAGCATAATATAATGACATAACCATTGGACAACATGAACTGCTCCCAATGCAATATTCTCAACATGGGAGTAGTTGAGTTCTGGTCCAACCAGGCCTCGACTTAGATAATAAATCACATGTTCTTCAAGATGATCCTCATCTTCAACCAAGATCATACCGATGGTTGACCCTGCAATGGCCAAATAGAATAAGAAATATTTATTATATTTGGGAGGCTCGAGTAGAGGGGCAGATGTGAGGGCATGTTTCAATGCTTCAAAAGAGCATTGAGTGACTTCATCCCAATGGAAAGGGTCTGCCGTCTTCAGTAGACGCATAAATCCTTTAGTGATTTCGACATAGTTTGCAATAAAACGCCGAAGAAAATTCACTTTACCCTGTAAGCTTTGAATATGAGGGACTGTGCATGGGGAAGTAAATTGAACTATTGCCTCAACCTTCAGAGGATCGACCATGATCCCTATCTTCGAAACTATCAAACCTAACAGACGACCTGATGTCATGCAGAAACTACACTTGTTTGGATTCAAGTGAATCTGATAGTAGCGACATCACTCAAAGATAAGTCAGAGGTGCACGGGATGATCAACTCTCTTACGAGATCGTGACACTAAATCATCAATATAAGCCTCGAATATATGTCTTAGTTGATGGAAATAAAAAGACATGGCCCACTGAAAAGTGGCTCCAACATTCTTCAGGCCAAAAGGCATCTTCCAATAAGAAAATTTACCCCATGGACAAATAAAAGATGTTTTATGCTGGTCTTCGGGCTTAATCTATATTTGATTGTATCCCAAAAAACCATCCATGAAAGAAAAGACCTCATAGCCTTTGCACTCATCGAAATTCTGGTCAATGAATGGGGTGGGGAAATTATCGTTTGGATAGGCCTTTTTCAAATCATGGAAGTCCATACATACACAAATTGTTCCCTACTTTTTGTTGACTGGAACAAGATTTGACATCAATTGAGTCAACTGAATGTGGTAGATGAAACCGGCTTTGAGAATATTCTCTACTTCATCCTTAATAGCTGTCGCTTTCTGAGGATTAAATGGACAAAGCTTCTACCAGACCAACTTGGTGTTAAGATAAGTCATTATTTCATGTTTTACGATTCTTGGATCAATGCCTGGCATTTCCTCGTAAGACCAGTCAAAAACATCACAAAATTCTTTAAATAAATATGTGTAGATTTGACTATCCTTGGGGGAGTAGTTCGCTCTGATGGAGACATTCTCCACGACGCCAGGGGTTATGGAGATTTCAATAGGTATTGTTTCAACGATGGTTTCCATATTACCCTTGGCATAAACTGCGTGCGTAGCCAGAGGATTAATAGGACAACGCCTATCTCCAGTCATAGTCAACATGAATTCTCCCACCTCTATTCTTCTTAACTCTAGGAGGCAATAAGATCTATGATGGAGATTGTCCCACGATCTGTCTGGACCAGTCAATGTCTCTAAAATTTCCTCATCAAAGGGCAAGAAAAAGTCTAAATAATCGATCATTGCAAGGGAATCTTGAGTCGAAATAGGCTCGATAACTGGATCTAAATCCAGAGCGAGAGTCAATTCAAGGTCGAATAACGTTTGTTGGACTATAGAGTACACAACTTCTTCCTCGGACAAGGGAATGGACATGCCAGGATGCCCTGTCCCTTCCATCGAAGTTGATGGGGAAGAAGAGTCCACGGATCGGTAAAGTAAGTCATACGGAATGACGACACTTGAAAAATATTATCCCTAGGTTGGTTAGGGACAACCGATATCATCTTGACATCGCCATAAGGAGGAGGGTAATCGAACATACCCATCAAAGGTGAGCACAAACCAACCCCCACATTGACGATGTCGGGTTGTGGGCTATCAATAATTGGGACTGTGGATGCCCCTGATGAAGGGTCAAGCCTGGAGAAGGAAAATTGATCAATGGTCATGATTCGGCCCTCATGTGGAAATAACAAGATCAGAAAAAATGTGGCAACCACTACATGCATAGCATATTTCCAACTCCTTCCTAACAACATGTTATAGTTGAGAGGTGCATTGACCACTTCAACTTCGATGCACATAGTCTTCCCTCCTAACTGCATGGGGAAAGAAGGGATGATTCCATGTGGTCTGAAAGAATGACTGTCCAAAGAAGTAAGAAGAGTAGGCGACGAAGACAAAACAGGTTGGCAAATGGACTTCCAACATGCCAACAACATCATGCATGTTGAGGTGTCCTCATCAACCACTGTGCGAAAAATGTTTCGAGTAAAATATTTTGTGGGATGAGCCACTAATATATGAAATGCAACGTGGTATGGAAAATGAGGCTTCAAGTCAGTCGTATCAATCATGATCGTTCCCATATTATAGATCTCAGTGGATCCTAAGGTAGCTAGAAGAGACTTTCTCTACGAAGGGAAACTCTAGAGGACCTCCAAAGTAGACATCGCACAAGGGGTTTGTGACAAATCCTCCACCAAAGACTAATTCTGGGTGGTCGTCGCATTTGGATTATGCAAAGATTTCTTGAACGCCCCTTCCGGGATGCGTGTCATTGTTTCTCCCATCGTCTTCTCGATCTGGAGATGAACAGATGGGTTTATGACTTCTTTACCCTTCTCAAAAGTTTCAGGCATTCCATAATCATGTGCTCTAGTATCTATGTAGGCATCACCTTTCATCATATACACGTTTGCGGATGAAGGATTACTAGAAGATAGAGGGGTTCCCTGACTTCCCCTATCCTTGCTTGAAGAGGCTTGATTTAAATTTTTCCCATGAGGAAATGGGTTCATTAACACAATAGGTTGTTGTTGCGCCAGTAACTTTTGGGCCTCCACAAGCTGAGGGCATAGGTGAGTTGGGTGGTCTTCCGTGCAAAGTTTACATGGATACTTCAAATTTCTTTTCTCTGTGTTGCCCCCACCAACATTGTTAGTGGGTTTCTTATCCCTCTTACCCTTATTTCACTGTTTCTTCTTTCCGTCAAGATGTTGGTTAGCCTTTGGTTTTTTCAATTGCATACTTTGTACATTTGACGTTTGAGTAGGGGGAGCATCCAAAGTAGTGGTTTGGCTGGCTGTTGTCTACTGTATCGACAATTGTTGTAATTGATTTGACAACTGCTCAACGGGATTCGCTTGTGCTGAACCAACTGTTATCACTGAAATTTCATCTGCACAGGGCGACAAGAACTCAACATCATCAAACAGTAATGAAGTCATTCATGGCCCTAAATTTATCTCACAACATTCCAAAAAGGTCAAAAACTATACAAAGTAGTCAAAAATTGAAGAGTGCTTTACAGAAGTTGGGTGCGCGCGCACGTGCGCGGAACAGGAACGTAGAATGCACGCATACGCGCACGATGCGTGGTTGTTAGCATAAAAAGCTGTGCACCTGCTAAAAAGCGCATTTATGAATGTGGTCGGCCTCCCAACCACTTTTGGTTCAGCTCCCAAGATGATTTGACTTCCAAATCCGGGCTGGATCCGAATGGTGGGCTGGTCAAAGACCTAATAATTCCCTAAATAGCCTCTCTTCACACTATAAAGGAGTTACACAATAACCCAATGCAATGCTATAAAAAGCCATGAACACACCTCATTTTCTCAAGGAATTTCATGTAATCTTACGCTGCCTATATTGTTTTAAGGACTCCATCCTTGGCAAGAACACATTGGCACCATTTCATTGAGAAATCCACCTCTCCATTGAGTGGGTTTGCAAAGAAGTTCTTTCATCATCATTTTCATTTTTCTTGTTGTAAGGAGAGCAAGCTTGTGAGGGTCCAAGAGCCTTCCCTTGGAGGAAGAAGGGACTCATACTCCCCTTTCTTCTTGGTGCTTTGATTTCATCAATAGATCAGCCTAAAAACATTGGTGATATTGGTGTTTTTGTTTTGTTATCTCTATGTCCCTATACTTATGATTTTAGTTGTTATTAGTTTAATTCTTGCTTACAGTTTTTTTTTTTTTTCTTTCTCTAACTCTTTCCTCTACAGTTGTCCTGCCCAACAAGACCCAACTGGACATGCAAGCACCTCTTATTTTCTCACTAAGGTGACGAAAAGGGTGCAAACAGATTGGCGACCATACTGGGGATAAGGTATCAATTCCTACCTCATTTGGGTTTATTTTTCTCTTCTTTTAGTTTGATTAACTTGCAGGTGCATAAACCGGCCTAGGCCGACCTGTCAACCATCCAATTCAAGGGAGAATTGAGAGAAATCCATCCAGATTTTCTTTCTCGGTCGTTTGTCACAAGTGCGTGGGTATTTAACCCCACAGACGCGCATCGTGCACGCATACGCTTTCGGACCTATCTCTGTTCGCACGCCTGCTCTCTGTGCGCCTCTGTCTGCACTAGGGGCCGCGCATTTAAGAAAAATTTCACATTGTAAGTTGTTGTGATGCGGGGAAGGCCATTTTCCTTCTTAAAAATGATGTTAATCATGCTCTAAACACTGCACCACACTTAATCCCCTCATCATATAAAGGGGTTAGTCAAACACACATAGGCACTTAGGAGGTTAAAATCAATTTCCCTTCTTTTCTTATTGCCACATGGATGGCTTGTTTTGACTTATGATATAAGGTGGTAACCATTTTTAATCACATCTAACTTACATTGGGACTAGAAGCTGAATTACAATCGCTTAGTATGCTCTTCTCTCGCGCCTTCAAGTGACCTTGAGAATCAGAAAAAGATTGTGAAACAATTTCATCTCCCTTAACAAAGTTTAAAACCTTTAGGAGAGGACAACGACCCTTTTTTGGGACCCCTCTTAGTTTTCTTTTTCAAACACATCGTAATATTGTAACGGGCCCATACATGCCCACATGTCACAAAGATAGGATAGTGTTTAAAATTTTGCTTTCTTAGATCAAAACACTAGGGAAGTTTAAAGGTTTGTAACGGGCCCATACATGCCCACATGTTCAATCTAGGATAGTTTCAATATTTTTCTAGATTACATGACAATAGGGAGTTAAAGGATAGTAACGGACCCACATGTCCACATGCTAGCTTCCTAGGGATTTTGAATTACGCAAGGTTGTACCAAAGGCACTTAGTTAATTAGGTAATCAAACTCTTGTAAGGACCAAGCGAAGTCCACATGTAGGAAGGTGACATCTAATTCACTAAAAATTGGCACACTTTTCACTCACACACAAAAGTCACTTATCACTCACATAGCTTCTTCTTGAAACGTGGAGGTCAAAGTAAGTTTCCTCCAAAGGGATTCCGAAAATACCCCATCTTTTCTTGATGAGACTATCCACTCCCATTGTTAACTCAACGAGGTTGGTTTGCACCTCCAGCCTCCCAAAACAACTACATCTAAAATCTTTCTAAAAACTCACTAAGTTTTCCTCCACAGGAGGTGCCAAAAGAAACTTTTTAGTCTAGGTAGGATTTCGGGGATAGGCATCCAAATAACTCCCCGTTATCTGGTTCTCACATTGTCAAACATAGAGGTTGTCAAATAGGGAACTGAAAATCCTCCAAGTCAATTGTTCCAATCACCATAAGGCAGGGAGATACCCGTGAAGGGCCGAAGGCCGAGGTCTAGTTGTTCTATGTGTCCCCCCTTGAGGCACCCACCTCTTGGAGAGGATCCAGCCCGTGACCCATTTCTTAGGCCGAAAATCTAAATGTCACACTTTGACCGAGGTACCTAGTGACCAAATTTAGGATATCTACCCAGGTGGCAATTGTGGGTTGCAATTGCACCTTGATTGGATTTTGTGTGGCTATTGGGAAATATCGCCATCTCTTTCGGGATATGCCCCCTCTACCCCTCATTATAACCAATTGTTTCATCCTTCACTAGTTTCTCTTCCAGTGACTTCATACCCCACTGTTGAGTACTATTGGAAGGTCCAGTGCTATTTGAGAGGAAGGACATTACGTCTTCTAGGACACGAGAATTTGCTTTCTTTTTATTCCCCACGCGGATAAAACCCACTTACCCACATATATGCTTCTTTATAATTTTATCTATGATGCACATGTGATTACAGTTTGATTTGGATATATATTGTGTGAACATTCCAACACAAAGGCTCTGGTTTCTATATTTTCTCTCACCACTTTTTGCACACATTCACATAGTTAGTCTGACATCATAGGGGAACCATAGAACCCCCGTCGTTCACGATGCTTGCTCAACCTCCCTCCTATCTTAGGGGGAGTATCTGGTCATGTCCTCTCATCGGAACCTCCTTCACACACTCCTGTAAGTGCTACTATCTTAGGATCAGCTTTGCTTGGTTCTACATTACTTGGGTCAACTTCCCAAGGTCACCTGTTCACTTGCTCTCCTTTACACGAAAGTGGGAGATCCACTTCCTCTTAAGGCGGGAGCACCAACCCACCTAGTCCCCATCTAGGGTTAGGTTCACAACACACGATGGTTGGAGCTAATCCTCCCACCCCACTACAGATGCCATATTTGGCCTCTCTCAACATATTGGATCTCACAAAACTCACCAATGATCCTATCTTGCACGATGCCACATGGCCGACAATGCCAACAAAACTCCTTTCAGACATACCAAAGTTTGAAGGAAAGGTAGGGGATGACCCCGCCAACCATGTCATGACATTTCATCTATGGTTCTCTTCCAATAGCATTATGGATGATTCCATCAAACTACGATTATTTCAATGCACACTCACTGGCCCATCGGCCAAATGGTATGTCGAAGAAAAATCTGGGTCCCATGTGACTTTTGAGTCATTAGACAAAGAATTCTTGACCTTTTTCCAACTACCCATCCACCATGAAAATGGTCTAGAACTACTGTCTAACTTCAAACAAACCTCAGCCACACACATCACAGACCATATTCACGAGTGGCGTAGGCGACGTAGTTTGTGTAAAGCAGAAACCACCAAGCAACAATGTCTCGACTGGTTTCTTAGATCACTTGTCTCTCTCCCTGGAAAGGATGTTGCTTCCACCTTCCCTCAATCTGAAGAGGAATCCATCAGTAAGGCCCAACAATATGACCTCATCTATGCACAGTAAGGGTACTTATACACAGTACTTCCTGACCTTCCAAAACCTGTGCCATTTTGCCAAGACAAACCTGGGATGTCTCACTCAGCAGACGGACTAATAGGTGCCACCACACACCATGGTCCACAACCCAAACCACCACCAATGTATGGAACACCTCAATACCCGCCATCATATGGGGGCACTCCCTATTACCCCCCACCCCCTTATCAACAACCATACCCTGTTGTTATACCTCCACCCATCAGTGGACCACCACCGACACCTCCCACACATCCACCTATTCCCACAAACAGTGGTACTCCCTCAACATAAGCTTATAGTACTAGTGAAAACACTACACCTTCCTATGTACCTTATGGATCAGTACCACCACAAAATCCATACTTCCCGTTTCTTGGTCCTCCACAACCCATGGCTCCCCCACATCCACATGGGGGGGTAAATTTTGTTCAACCTTCTGCTGCTCAACAATACCAAAATTTTGAACAGTTGAATACAGCCAACCCAACCCATCCATCTAACAACACCAAGAAGAAAGGACAGAACAGGAATAACAACAACCCCATTCAAGGCGGGAATCAATCCCCACAGCACCAACCACCAGGGGGCAACTAGAACCAAGGGAACCAAAACCCCCAAGGGGGAAATAACAAACGCCAAGGGTGAAATAATGTTAAAACCATCTTCCCCTGTGATCTTTGCGGTTAGTTCAGTCATTACACTCACCATTGCCCCCAGATCGCTGATTTCAAACGGTTGAAAGACTCGGGTAGTCTTACCCATTCTCCTGCATAAACTGCCCCTCAACAGGCACCACAACAATATGTGCAACAAACCCCTCCTGCCGTGTTGCAAAATCCTATTCCACATCAAGGTGTGATAAACACCCAGCAAGACACACAACATCCCCCACCCCAAGTGGGCCAATACCACAACCCAAACAATCCAACAGAGCGTACGATTCTACTCACCAGTGAGGAAGAAATCCTTCTGCAAACCCACAATCGTCAGTATCATACCCCCACTGAGTCTACTCCCATCTCTCCAGAGACAACCCCTACACCAATGGGACCCCCGTTGGTGATCCCTCTCCCTTCCACCGAACCACCATTACGCATCCCTCACATCCCGTTGCGCAGGAATGTCCACAACCCACAAGCTAGGGTAGCTCATAACTATAGCTTGGTATATGAATTAGCGCAATCCCCGGCTACCATGTCAGTCTTGGAAGTCCTCCAGACTTGTCCTACACAGTGGAAATCTCTACTTTCTGCCATGGGGGCAGTCGACCCTGCAGATAATCGACTCATCACATTTGATCTTGACAGCGGAGAACGTCGTCTTCCTGCCTTGATCACCTTTCAAATACCAGTAAAAATACGGAACATCACAGTTCATCAATGTATCATCGATGAAGGTGCATCTACATGCATTATGTCCAAAATGGTATGGCAGAAACTTGGTTCCTTGGAACTCATACCCTCTTCCATCACATTATGAGCTTATGACGAACGACCATCCTCTCCTGAAGGGCTCTTCCAAAATGTCCCCGTTGAACTCAGGGGAAAGACTATTCTCATTGATATCGAAGTTATCAATGCCCCGCTCGATTATAATATCCTGTTCGGGCATAGTTACATATACTCTATGAAGGCAGTGGCCTCTTCCGTCTTTCGGCAAATGATGTTCCCCCACAATGGGAAGATCATGACCATCGACCAAGTCTCACATTATGAGCCTAACCCATCTACCAACCTCGATAACATTCTTCCTCTCATCCACACCACCCAATACGCCTACCCCCTCGTCGAGATGGGTCCTGGGATTTTCAAAGATCCATCCTTATTAGGGACATACCATGGAGCACCACCACTACTTCATCCTACTAATAAGGTATGTGTCGTATCCTCTAACAAAACTCACATGGAGGATGCTCTTCCTCCTCAGGAGGCTTCAGTCATTCCTGACGTCTCAATAGTCGCAGAACCACTCCAGACGGAGCCTCCTGTGCCATCGTCGACCTCAACAGTCCACGAATCCACATCCCCTCAAGGGAATAATCCCGCCTGGGAGGCATTCCCCCAAATTCCCTTCTTTTACCCTCCACCAGGTATCGAAGCTTTTCAGGTAGCCGCAACACTCACACTACCAAATATGGTGTTAGCAATAGTAGTTTGGTATTTACACCCACCAGAGATGGTCCCTCGACCACAGGAAGGACTTCCCATGACAGGAAGGACTTCCCATGACTTCCACTTCCTCCACGCATCCCACCACCTTTCACACTATGTGAGAAAGAGGGCCACCAAACCAACAATTTCCCATCACTACCTAAATTAAGGAATTTGATTCCCCCCAATCCAAATCCTACAACACCCATCGCTATTGCTAGTCCCACCAATACCACCAACCCTTCCAGTAGTAAAGGGTTGAGGACCAAATACGCTTGTGCTATATGTCCAGAGTATGGCCATTACACTCATCATTTCCCAACATTGTCACGTTTTCGACAGACATTAGCAGCTGTACGCCAGAACTTCCAGAACAACCCACGCCCTGCTACGTCCTCTTCAGCAAATATCACTGACATTTGCTATGTCACCACTTCAGTCAATGAACGTATGAGATTCCCTTTCTCTCTCTGCGATTCACTAGCTCATTTTACATACCAGTGTCCTATGATCCTTGAGTACAGGCGATGTCAATTGGCCCTGCTTCACCAACCTACAAAGGCGATACTTGACATTACCTCATCACTTGAGGATCTTCATGTCATTTCTCCGGAGCCTGAGGCACTCCCAATGCCTCCTTGGTTCTTTAATAACATCTCTGAGGATTTACCCCACAATTACCCCAACTCTCCTGCACATTCCTCTATGGAAACTCTCCACCCAACCACCACGGGTACCCCTCAGTACTTCAATAAATGGTTCATGTCGAGTGAACCCTCACCACCTCCTAGCATTGTTCCCCCTACTTCTTTATCAGGGGGCAATCACAATGTCACCGAGATCACTCTGCACGACCCCTTGTATTCCCGGCGTTTCCAATGCGACGAGGACATACTCAAAGAGATAAACCACCCAAACTATCCCTGGGATGTGCTACACCACCGTGCACTCTTCTCTCCACAGGAATCCCCCATGCCTCCTAACCAAAACCCCATTTACACAATCGAAACCAAAGATTTTATCCCATCCAGGCCTATCGATTGGTTCAACAATCCCATTCCTGCCCCTGATGCATTTGAAGAAGGAAACATAGTCAACATTTCCCCCACCATCAAAATCGACATTTCCATTAAAAACGGTATCATCGACGAAATCACCATTGGAGTTGCTTTCACTCCCCAGGAAATTGCCTCATATAAAGCCCTCTTCCAGGAATATAGGGATATTTTCGCCTGGTCATACATGGAAATGCCTGGCCTCGATCCCTCTATTGTCGAACATCGCATAGACACCTAGCCCGACATCACACCAGTTCGCCAAAAACAGCGACCGCTACACCCAGTCAAAGCTGCGGCTATCAAAGCCAAAATTGACAAATTACGTGCGGCCGGGTTTATTTACCCCATCGCTTATACTTCATGGGTTTCCAACCCTATACCCATCGACAAAAAACAGGGCACTATCCGCGTTTTCACAAACTTTCGCAATCTCAATAACGCATGTCCCAAAGACAACTTTCCAACACCTTTCATCAACCAAATTATCGATGACTGCGCCGGACACGAGGCTCTCTCTTTTATGGACGGATTCCCCGGATATAACCAAATTCAAATCCACCCAGCCGATCAGTATAAAACCACATTCATTACCCCGTGGGGTACTTTTTCATATTGTGTCATGCCTTTCGGCTTAAAAAATGCCGGCGCAACTTTCCAGCGGGCGATGACATACATCTTCCCCGATCTGGCTAAAATCATCCTTGCCTACTTGGATGACCTCATAGCTCGGTCCAAGAAACACACCCAACATATCGATGATTTACGAATCATCTTTCAACGGTGTCGTCAGTAAAACATTCACTTGAATCCTCTCAAGTGTGTGTTTTGTTTCACCGCAGGGCGCCTCCTCGGTTTTATTGTGTGCCAAAGAGGTATTACTGTGGACCCCCTCAAAGTCCAAGCTATCACCGAAATTCCACGTCCCCGGAATTTATGAAAACTTCAGAGTCTACAGAGCAAAGATAACTTTCTCAGACGCTTTGTTCCTGATTACGCCATACGCACACATGGTTTTCTTCGCTTACTACGTCACGACATCCCATTTCATTGGGATGAACATGCCCAACATTCATCTGACGATATTAAAACAACACTTTCAAATGCACCTCTAATTAGTGCACAAGACTATAATCACGACTACATCCTCTACGTATCAGCATCAACTATATCAGTAACTGGAATCCTCATCTAGCTCAGAGATGACAATCATGAACGCGTCATTTACTACGTTAGTAAGAACCTCTCAAGACCACCATTGAAGTATAAACATGAAGAGAAACTTGCTCTTGCAGTTGTCCTTACAGTCCAGAAACTGAGCCATTACATCTTCTTCGCACCACAAAGGTCGTCACAGATTCCAAAGCCTGAGCACCTCCCGCTCTTCTCCACCCTGTCATTACAGCCGGCCCTTTTTGTAAATGGGGCATCGACTTTATGATTTGTAATCCCCCCTCCAGCAATGGTCACAAATACATTGTTGTCGTTGTTGATTACTTCACCAAATGGGACGAAGCTATTCCCACTTTCAACAACACCGCTGACACTGTAGCACGTTTTTTCTTTAATCACGTCATATCCCGTTTTGGAGTACCACTCCAACTCATTTCCGATCATGGGAAACACTTCGAGAATGAGATATTCTTCGAACTCTCATATCGGTTAGGCTTCTCTCATGAGTTTGCATCACCATATTACCCTCAGTCAAACAGATAGGTCAAGGCAATGAACAAAGTCCTCAAGACCATGTTACAGTGCATAGTCAATAAACATAAAACCAACTGGCATCATATGTTATTTTCTATGCTATGGGATTATCGAATGGCAGTGAAAACCACTACTGGTTTCACACCATTACATTTAGTCCATGGGGTTGCGGCAACTCTTCCCATCAAGTGTGAAATTCCCACCTTACGCACCGCAATTGAGCTATTACCTGACACTGCTCCAAAGGAGCAACGCTTGCTGAACTTGGAGTCTCTGGATGAAGATCTTTGATCTTCCTTACAGAACAATGAGGCAGCTAAAAAACGATCCAAAGCTACCTTTGATCGCCATGTCAACCTTCGATCATTCCGCAAAGGTGACCTCGTCCTGGCTTATGATATCGCTCATGATACCTTTGGACACGACAAATTCGAATCACTTTGGCATGGCCCTTACATCATCCAACATTGCCTCACCAAAGGTGCATACATATTGGCCTCCCCCATAGGCCTCTCTCTCAAAGAACCCGTCAATGGATTGTATCTCAATAAATTTTATTCTTAAACGTAGTCATTCTACTTTAGGTTATTTCTTTTTCTAGCGTTTTTAATCTTTTTTCTCCTTCCCTCTCATCTAAACTATCCTTTGTGCTATTGACAGATGCTTCCTCCACCCGCCTATCACATTGGTTTTGCCGACGACGCCAGCCGTTGGACACAAAATCTTGCTTCGGCTGCTTGGGCTCTCTACACCCCCTCACATGAAATGCTACATTCAAGCGTCATATGTTTGGGGCCAACAACCAACAACCAAGCCGAATACACTGTTGTTGTCGTCCTTTTGGCCGACGCCTAGCATCATCATATTCGCCACCTTAGCGTCTTCCTCGACTCTCAATTTTTCGTTCTCCAGCTCAACAATGTGTACTGTGTACGCGATCTGTGCCTCTTTCGCAAATACCTGCAGCTATATATAGGCCTTTTTTCCAAACTTCCACTCACCATTCCGGGAGTCCAAGGTGTCCATTTTTCAAACCGTCTTCAGCCACGGGATCAACATCCCGTCACCTACATCACAGTAGTCCCTAGGTTGCTTTTCATCCTAAGCCCCCGGGGCGCCTTTTTTTCGATCATGGTCAGGTACGCCCACGCATAGTCACATTTATCAAATACATGCTCATATCTTTGATTCTCTTCAGATATTGTTCACTTTGGGTATTTGGTTGTCATGTGTGCAGGTACTTGATCATCATTCATCAACACCACCCCTTCAGGTATATACTCAGCACTGGCATGTAGTCTTTCCCACTGTATCACATTTACATTTCCAGTCACACCCTCTGATATTGACCTCTAGGATCCCCATTCCTGGCTCTGCAGTGCCCACACCTCCATTTTCACCTTCGGTACTGTCACCCGGTAGCATTCTCCCCCACATGATTTGTCCCATTCATAGAACCTTTTGGCACTTTTGACACTCATGTTGTTCTTCATTACCCTTTAGGGATGGGAGTCCCGATAGTCTTTCATCATGTTGCGAATTAACCACATACTTCTTCTCCTCATTTTGCTAGGTTTCCCACACAGAATCCGAGATTATCTCTTCACGGTTCTATTTTTTACCTGCACTTCCGCAGTATCATGAACCCTTCATTTCCTCCATACTCAGTTTTCCCCTCTGCGAACCTACCTTCATTTCACCTACCTCATACAGAAACTCACCAATGGGCCCCCCACCCTTCGTCAGTCTTCCAAACACATTATGCCCTCCTTGGGCCACCCATATCACACTGGGGCACCCGTTTCTGTATTTGTACATTTCTCCCCAATTATTCATTATTTATTGTACAAACGCCTTTATTTCCAATCATTACATTTTCTTTTGTCATCACCGTTGGCGACTTTCTTCCTTTTTGGCCACGCGCAACCCATGTCACCCTTGGTTGGAGAATTACTTATCATCTACCCTTGTCGACATCGTCCATATCTTCATAGCACCTCAGAGGTCACTTACCTCTACCCTCTGAATTTGTTCACCTTGTCCCGCCTCTGGCACAACTTATCACCAGTCTTGTCGTCCCACTGACACTCAACCTTGTTACATGGTTGCGGCCACTCTTTATCTCATATATCCTCCAACCAAGGGCAGTCTTGAGTCTTCCCACTTCTTGACTTAGTCCATGTACCTCTGCCACTTCCTCACCTCAGTAGATTCCATGAAGCCCTTTGCTTCTGGGAGTCGCGTTCCCCTTTTGTCGACATCAACACAATTTTCTGGAAGGGCGACACTATCTTGATTTTCATTCTCCATTCAATGAGAAATCTCGGACGACACAGGGTGAAACACCATTACTCCCTGCTTTCGTTGGCCCCCATAACATTAGACGCCAACACTTTCTCATGTTATGGTGGGTCTTACTTTGCGACTATTGTAGTTATTTTTATCATTTGCCGAATACCTCTGAACTTGGTAGGGCCATCAATACCTGCATCATCACCGATACTTGTTACCGCGATCATTGCCTATTATTCAGAGTATGTTCCTTTGCAGAATTGTCTTCTGCCTTTCCCATCACCACCCCCGAGGGTGTTGTAGTTGTCTACACCAACACTTCAGCCATATTTTTTTTTCAGAGTTACATAACACGAGCATGGGGCATGCCCACCTCGTTTGTACACAGTTGTATATTTTACGCACCTTATGGAAGGTTGGGTTCTATCGGTTCCTTTCTCCTCCAAAGGATTGCTCTGAACGATCCCACTATTGCTCTCTCTTACAACAACATTCTCAGTAGAAGAAACATTGATGGATTTCGGCTATACGTATGCTCCTAACCTCATCCATCAGGGGGCATCTGTTATCACTGAAATTTCGTCCACACAGGGCGACAAGAACTCAGCATCGTCAAACAGTAATGAAGTCATTCATGGCCCTAAATTTATCTCACAACATTCCAAAAAGGTCAAAAACTATACAAAGTAGTGAAAAATTGAAGAGCGCTTTACAGAAGTTGGGTGCACGCGCACGTGCGCAGAACAGGAACGTAGAATGCGCGCATATGCACACGATGCGCAGTTGTTAGCACAAAAAGTCGCGCACCTGCTAAACGACGCATTTATGAATGTGGTCGGCCTCCCAACCACTTCTGGTTCAGCTCCCAAGCTGATTTGACTTCCAAATTCGGGCTGGATCCGAATGATGGGCTGGTCAAAGACCTAATAATGCCCTAAATAGCCTCTCTTCACACTACAAAGGAGTTACAAAATAACCCAATGCAATGCTATAAAAAGCCATGAACACTCCTCATTTTCTCAAGGAATTTCATGTCATGTTATGCTGCCTATATTGTTTTAAGGAATCCATCCTTGGCAAGAAAACATTGGCACCATTTCATTGAGAAATCCACCTCTCCATTGAGTGGTTTTGCAAAGGAGTTATTTCATCATCATTTTCATTTTTCTTGTTGTAAGGAGAGCAATCTTGTGAGGGTCCAAGAGCCTTCCCTTGGAGGAAGAAGGGACTCATAGTCCCCTTTCTTCTTGGTGCTTTGATTTCATCAATAGATCAACCTAAAAACATTGGTGATATTGGTCTTTTTGTTTTGTTATCTCTATGTCCCTATACTTATGATTTTAGTTGTTATTAGTTTAATTCTTGGTTATAGTTTTGTTTTTTTTTTCTTTCTCTAACTCTTTCCTCTACAGTTGTCCTGCCCAGCAAGACCCAACTGGGCATGAAAGAACCTCTTATTTTCTCACCAAGGTGATGAAAAGGGTGAAAAAACCAACTATACAATCCACCTCTCCATTCAGTGGGTTTGCAAAGGAGCTCTTTCATCATCATTTTCATTTTTCTTGTTGTAAGGAGAGCAAGCTTGTGAGGGTCCAAGAGCCTTCCCTTGGAGGAGGAAGGGACTCATAGTCCCCTTTCTTCTTGGTGCTTTGATTTCATCAATAGATCAGCCTAGAAACATTGGTGATATTGGTCTTTTTGTTTTGTTATCTCTATGTCCCTATACTTATGATTTTAGTTGTTATTAGTTTAATTCTTGCTTATAGTTTTTTTTTGTTTTTTTTTCTCTAACTCTTTCCCCTACAGCTGTCCTGCCCAGCAAGACCCAACTGGGCATGCAAGCACCTCTTATTTTCTCACCAAGGTGACAAAAAGGGTGTAAACACCAACTATACCATCAGCATGTGGTCCAAACTTGGGTCTGGTCTTGTAAAGGATAGACCGCGATGCATCTGGGAAAAAATTGTAAAGTAAACCAAACTGAGAGTATATCAGTTCTAGTTGTTGAACTCTCATTATTGCCTCTTCCTCTGGAAAGACCCCCGACGTTGAAATGTCCTTGGATAACTAGGGTACCAAAGACTTAAGGAACCACTCCAGCAAGAATGCTGGTGGAATTGGTACTTTTATCAAACTCTTCCTACGTCGCCATTCTTGGATGTGATCCAAGATATGGTCATCCTTTGTTTTCTCAAAGTTGGCCAGCAATTCGATTTCAGAATCGTATATCACAAGTAATTGAAAATGGTTAAGGAAAACCATTGCCAATTCACCAAAAGTAGAGTATCTTGAGCGGTCAAGTTCAATGTACAATTTTGTGGCACTCTCAATAAGAGTGCATTGAAACAAACGCAATTGTACATAGTCATCTTTCAACGAGTTGGACGAGCACCATAGGTGAAAGGTGGTCACATGATCACCTGGATCTTCGTTAGGCTTACCTTCTAACTTCATAATGTCCTAGGGAAACTTGGTTGGCATGGTAGGCCAATGTGTATCATGACAGATTGGTCTGTTTAACAATCTTGACAAGTCTGGAAAATGCAACGTTTCCAGAAAAGGTAGCTTGGGTTGTTGACTATGTACAGGAGGAAAGGAGCCTAGAATTTGGATGGAAACAGGTTTCCATGAAAATTTAGGCTGTTGACCAGGGATGGGAAGGGATTTCTCTCGACGCTGTCTTCCAAAGGTTCTGGAAACACTTTCCCCCTGCTGATTCGACGGGCATAGGCATCAAGCCTTGCCTGGGGTTCTATTGACCATGGAAGGAATTTCCCCTAATTGGCATCCCTGATGAGGGGATTGATCCCTCCCACAGATTCTAGTTTCCTTGAGAGGTGTTTTCCCCCTGTTAATTAATAGTACCCTGTGCAGGATTTTGTTGTCCAAAACTAGGGTTTCCCCCTGCCGAGATGACAACTAAAGAGAATGTGTTTTTACCAAATGCGTCAAACAAAGAGAACAAAAAATAACCCACCGGTGTGGTGTTTGAAGAAGGTAGACCAGATGGGCTGTTGAGAAGCATCGTCGAGCAAGGGGGACAAAGGAGGTATGTGACCTCCACCGTAAGGGAAATCATTATAGGGGGATAAGGTGCCCCCCATGGACCCTTGCAGAGGAGTGTTTAAGCTCCCTAAACCCAAACCCATGGTCTGTAGAGTGGAGTAGGTGAGGATCGAGTTCGTATCAAAGCTGAGAATCCCATATGAAAATGGAGGACCCGTCGCACTCTATGTGAATGTTGCAGTGATCGCCACCATAGAAGGAATCATACCACTTCTCGAAGTAGAGGCGGTCAAGACCATAGAGGTATGAACCTAAGAAGGTGAGTTAGGAGGCGGAACATCCCCAGTGGTGGCAGCTATAGAGGGAGTATGAGGAATCCCTAACAAAGTAGCAACATTTGCTTCCATCACTTCTTGTAGGACTATGTGATGCTCGTTATGCGTTACCATTGGGGGGACAAATTGTACCACAATGGGAACCGACAAGTCAATGATCATAGGGTTATATAGACCAAGAGCTTCCACTCCAAGATCAGAAATAGTCGGTTCCTCCGGATATGAGTGTTGTCCTCTCAGAGATGGATCAGGCACAGTTTCCTGTGGCCCAATCACCTCAAATGACCCTTGCTGGTCAAGTCTTCACTGTAACGGTGGTAGTGGTGGCTCCAAATTAACCGGCAGCAGGCCCAGAAGCCTTCGCAAATGAAAAGGTTCTTGATATTCCACTGTGTGAGAAGATCAACAAAACAATAAGTCTTTTTTAATGTTGAATACCAAGCACACATTAGAAAAGTTCCTACGAGATAAAGAAATAAAACCACTAACTAGTTGGAAGAAAAGTTACACCATCCAACACTAGAGAAACTTATTGGTGCAAGTGCAACTCGAACACGGAAGAACCTTTCGAGTATACTATGCAAAGCGTGGCCCGATGTCTGCTCTAGGTACCATGGTATACCCCTGCAGTCACCTGTGTAAGTCACTAAAATAAAGGCAACTAGGTTTCCATCTCATGAACAATCACTAGGAGGGTGTAGTCTACAGTCGAGGGGACCACAATGAGAAGGGTATCAAGCCTGAAACCTATCGAGGGCATCGAAAGAAAGTGTTATAGAAGATGATTGAGGACCTTGAATGGATGCGAGACCCATGAAGCTCTGTGGCAAATGCGATCAACAAAATCTCAAGACAAGTCCTCTATATTTGTTCCCCACTACTCTTGGTCTAGATTTGGAGGGGTTATCTCCGCTACCTTTCCGCACGCAACCTCGTGTTTAGCCCTTGTATTAGAGGGGAGTCCCAGATGACTTTCATGTTTACTGGACTTTTTACACTCCATAGCACAGACTCATATGTTTGTTTTATAGCATTGAAGAGTTTCCTCTCTAACCTAAATCAAGGCTCTAGTCTAGACTTGTTGATGGACCCTACAAACATAAATTCTAGTAAATTTTAATTTAGTGTTTGTTTTATGTGGCTTGTCTTAAGTCAAGGAAACAAAAATAAAACTAGTGGTGTATTTTAAGAGATGAAAGAGAAGAACTGTAAATTACTTCTTTTTGTGTAACATCCCGCTCTGGCACACTGAGAAAACTTATTATTTGAGGACACTTGCTCGCAAGTGATCTGGAATTTTCTGATGTTAAAACATTTATACTTGATTATGATGCGTTATGATAGACGACATGATGTTTTACTATTTGATGTAGAAAGGTGCTATTGACTCAGTTGTATTGAGTGTGCAGGGTTTTGGATCTTGAGGATGCAGAGGCATCGGTGGAACCCCTTGGACTCCGGATTGAGTCAGGGAGTGTTCTATTTGGGTTGATTTATTTACTGTGATATTTCATTGATTTGATGATTTGAGTTGACATGTTCTAACATGATTGTCGATGATGCACACTGAGGATAGCTTGCCGACCAGACTCACATATGGAGTAAAGGGGCCACACACGATTTCCAGAGAGGTTGAGGGAGAGGGGTGGACAACAGCCCTGCCACCGTCTACTAGCACTCCCACAATGGCTCGAACTGTAGGTTAACGATTACCTAGTTTGAGAGGATCCGTGATGCCGTGAGGGCAGATTGCGACAGTCGCTCACGATGATTCTAAGGGGCACGCAATAAGGTGGGGGCCTTATTCCTTAGAACCCTTAGTCTCCCACAAGTTCACCTGGCGGAGTGCTGACTCCAGGGGTTATAGATGTCTACCAATCAGTCAAGTTGGCGAGTGGCACCCTTGGAGCACGTGGTGCATCCTGAAGGGCACGTCGCACAAAAGAAACAAAAGAAGCGAGTGGCACCCTTGGAGCATGTGGTGCATCCTGAAGGGCACATCGCGCAAAGGAAGCAAATGAGGCGAGTGGCACCCTTGGAGCACGTGGTGTGTCCTGAAGGGGACGTCGCATTGATGTGGATGAAGGAAACAAACCTAAATAGCCCTAAGACAATAACGCCTTAATAAATTCTTAAAACGACACCCCTAAACAAATCGTCGTCTAGTTCAAAATCTAAACCTAAGTCAAAAAAAAAAAAAAAAACTTCTCTAAGATAAAAATTTCATTTAACCTTAAGGAAAAAGGCCCTAACTCTAACTTTAAAAAGAGCCTAACCCTAATTCTAAATGAAATAGCTCCTATGAATCTTGACCTAATCCTTACCCAAATATCATTAGTAATAACAATTAACCCTAATAACCATTCAAATAATTAAGCAAAACATCATTATGAGATTTTAGGCTAGAGTTCGCACCTCAATGCAGTGCAAGGAGAATACAATTTTTAGAACGTACTTGAGCTCTAGTTATTGGATTTATTAGTGTTAACTTCATCCAACTACAACCAATATATCAACGGATACGTTTTAGTTAACTCAGACAATAAATTTCATTGAAGGCCTCTCCTTCTTTAAATGCAACCTGCAATGAGAGTTCATTAACTTATCAAAAGCATAACTCCCTTATGAACGCAATAGTTTTTCAAAAATTAAACTAATTCATAAATAAACGAATACCAAAAGCCATAGTTTTGATTGACATAACGCATAACCATCAGTGAATAAATTGAATTCTTAAGGGACTAAACTATATTCCTTAAAACTCATACATATACTCAGATTGAACCAATAGTAATAAAATTATTTAACGAGTGGGAGTGTAAAAAAAAAAATATATGAATTTAAAAATAAAATGAAAATATGCTTAGCACATTTACCTTTTTGAGTTTTTTTTTAAAAGAAAAAAAAAGGGGGGAAATAATTTTGGAGAAATGTGGGGGATGAGTGACACTTGTAAGACCTAGAATTTTTAGAGGGTTTTTCTTTAAAACTTAAAATAAATGTGATTTAGGTCAAAAATCGATAAAAAGAAAGGGGCATGGGGGAAAGGGGGGAGCTATGAGGTATTGTTATGCTGCCGAAATTGAAAACTGGATTGATTGCTTGTGAGGAGTTGGGGATTTTCTCAGTTGTATTAGAGTGGTAGCTCAGCCTTGGAGGCGAGCTGGGAAGCTAGGTATATCTTCTGGATTTGTGTGGCCCCTTTGCGGCTCGGGGGGCTAAGGGGGAAGCAGAGTACCCCTAGTGTTTGGTTGGGAGGTACCGGTGAGTCCTCTACTGTCAGCGAGCGGGAGAAGCATGGAAGGCGGGAGCGACACGAAGCGCAGGACGTCATCCAAGGCAAGAGAAAGGGCACAGGTATGCCTTCATATTTTTATGGTAGAATGTGTTAGGATTCATGCGGATTTGTTTATAAATGAAAGGGTAGAATGACTTGTTGTTATCATTGTGTTCTGGCAATGTAAACTCGTTTTATGTGTTCTGGCAAATGTAAAATCGTTTGTAAATCGTTTTAGGTGTTCTGGCCAGTGTAAAATCGTTTTTATGAATAGTTCTGGAAATGTAAACTCATTTTATGTGTTCTGGCAAATGTAAAATTGTTTGTAAATCGTTTTAGGTGTTCTGGCCAGTGTAAAATCGTTTTTATGAATAGTTATGGCAAATGTAAAACCGTTTATGTGTTCTGGAAAATGTAATATCAAATGGGGTCTCCACAATTTGCATATTTCTCTGTGTTTTTTAATTGCTTTGTGGGCGAATTCCATGAGGTTCCTGCATTTTTGGGGGTCTGCATTCTAGCATACCCATTTCCTGCATTGAATTCCAGATTGTGCGTCTTAATTGATTGAGTCTTAATGGTTGCGTTTGTCTGCGTTTGTTGTAACATCCGTTCTGCGTCCATACCGATTACGTCTGTTATAACCTCTGTCCGCATTTAAAATCCCCATTCTGCACCCCACCAGGTATAGGTTTAATTCAATGTTTATTATTAATGGCATTTGTTATGACTGTGTCGATTGCTATAAGGGCGTTTTCTGTCACGTGTGTTTTTGGCGAGTTCACCATTATAGGTTTCATTCGGTGTAAATCCCCATTTTGTGCCCTGGTGAGTTATATGTTTAATTCTCCATTCGCTATTAAACTGTAGGGTTCCTGTTATTTTAAATGCTAGTAAAAATAGAATCTTGGGTGAACCAGTAGCTCATGTTTTTCCCAAACGAACAATGATGGTAAGAAATACTTACAGAATACACTGTTTTTATTTCCTTCGTTTTGGGAAGGCATTCGTGATTCTGTCGGATGTAATGATTCTATTCTGGTATCCGCTAGGGTTTGAATTTAAGATGGAATGAATGGGAACGAGCTTTATATTAATATAGATGCCGAACTGAGAATTAGTAGACTTCTAATTACATCTGAACATTCCATTTAATATAATATGTTTTTCTTAGTTAATTTTTAAAAATTCAAGGATATAAATGTGATAGTATTCTTTATGGATAAAAAAAATGTTTGCATGGAATTTTTAATCGATGTAATAATATGGTATATGGTTTTTCATGTAAATGATTCATTAATTTTAAACACAATTTCAAGGCAATCGATGTATCGAGTTAAATGTGAACACCCAGTTCTACAAAAGTTTCTCCATGTGAAAATTTCAAGAAACACTAAACCTACAATAATGTAAATGTTGGTAAATGATTTTACAAACATAATTTTAATACTTTTTTTAAACAATAAAAATGTTGACTAAGCTTAAACCTTCATACAACATTTGTTTAGTATTATTTACTAATGATAGTAAAAACCAAAAACCAAGTCCCAGTTATAATTGGAACGCGGGGTTCACTTACGGATGATTTTCGTTTTACTTTTATATATGTAAATGCTTTAATTACACCGGATTCCTTTCATTATGATTTACATGCCCTTCGTTCTGTTACTTACACATAGCGTTGTTTTATCTATTTCTAGTCATTGAATTAATTGAATTTCTGGTCTATTGTTACAACTAGCATGCATTTTAATATTATAATATTATATATGCACACTAGAAAACGATTTGTTTAAAATAGAGTCCTTCCTTATTGATATTTATTGATGTTATGTCATTAGGGTTAGCTATTGATCTTTATTTGACCTTTAGTTTTAGTCATGTCAATTGTGGTAAAGATAAGGTAGTTTTAAGGTAATGGATCCGTGGACTTGGTATCTGCACTCAATGGGTTGACAAGCTTGACTTAGAACCACTTAATCACACACCACTGTTCTCTATTAATAAAGGAATATAATTTAGTGGCAAGGAAGAAATTTTGATTCACCTCAAAGAATCGGTTTACCATATAATTGGAATAGGAGGATTTCAATTACCCTATGAATTGCCCTAAGATTTTCATCCTGGTTTTTATTTCATTTTTCTCATCATCATTATTTTGTTTATCATGGTGGTAACGATGTTGTAATATAATCTCATGGTAAGATGGGGTAAACTTTAGGGGTAATGTCTTACAATCTGGAAATGTTAGCCTTGGATAACATTGAATTATAAGATCCTTGTCGTTTGAATTGCCATGTTAGTATAAGGTAAGGTTATTGTAATGTATGGTAATGATTGTAAGGCGTTGAAAGAAAACATGGAGAATGTAAATGTTAGTGGGCTTACCATTAGGGTGATGATATCGTTGCTCAATTATTGCGATTAGCAAAAAATGCAATGTGCATGTGATTATTGCTTGTCCTTGAACTAAGTACCATAGGATTTTATAACTTAATAATGGGGGTTGAGATTATTGGGTTTTACCTTATGTATAAGGTATTTGTCGGTTAATGAAATTTAATGGAGCATCTGGTCAGTAATCAATCACAGTTGGGTCATAGAAAATGTCTGGTCTTAATTATTGGTGGGTCCTTGCCTGAGTCCTTTTTCTTGCGCCTTCCATAGAGGAGGTGGTTTTTCATTTAATTATTGTCCGCCAGGATGTTTAAACTCTTGCTTGATCTGCTTGCGTCGGGAGGGATGTAGACACCCCCAGGTAACCTTAGGAGATATGTCTGTGTGTGTGATTATTTCGTGTAAGGAATCCAGTGTTGTATCAAGAGTCGTGGGCCCTTTAAAGGCAGGGTTTCCACTCTTGCGACACACCTGACGGAGATTACTAGTTTCCGCCTGAGCAGATGGCCAGGAGCCTATCTGACCTTCTCTCTCTCTGGAACAGTGAACTAAGATTAAACGCCCTGCTTTCCTGTGCAGAAATAGTAAGATCTACTACTATGGATTCTTCCCTCTGTGTTCGTACTGTGCATAACCCAGTATGTCATTGAATGTTTGCGTTGTGTGCCTTATGTCTATGGTCGTATATTGCTTGCAAGTACTCATTGTGTGCCTTCAGTCTTCTTGTGATGAACTTCGTGGTTGTGTCTTGTTGGTTGTTGAGTGGCGACGTAGATTCAAGTGTCTCTGTTACTTCTACACGCGCGCACACACCTTAAATAAATAAAAAATTGCACTTGTTATCAGAGTTGTTGTCGTAACGAGGAGGGTTCTTACATTTTGACAAATAAAGATTTGCAAATTTAAACTCTTTAACCAACTTTTTGTAACTACCTTTTCTAAGATCTTATAAAAGAAAAACCTAAAACTAAATTTCGCTCGACTATGAGCTACTTAAATTTCTAAGCATTTAGTAAATAACTTAAGAAGGCACTCTTCTTCTTGATAGCTAAAGACAATGAACTTAACTACTTACCCAAACAAAGAAATGAAATTTTTTATTTTATTTTTATGCTTCAAAATAAGGAACTTGAAATAACTTATTTTTCTTTTCTTTTAAAGCAAGTAAAAGGGAAAAAGTGAAGACAAGAAAAGACCAAAAACTGACTTCTGGTCTACTGTGGATCGCAGGGAGTCACTGACGATACTAAACAGGTTGATCAGAAAAGACTCACAAAATCATCTCAAACCCTTTCAAAGAAAACAAAAGCAATCTTTTAAAAGAAAAATCAAACTGACATCAAACCCAGGCTAAATACTGTAACTACAGAGACCAGTACTAAATCAAGAAACCCCTGAGAATTCAGACTTCTGTCAGGGAAGAGGTTGATTGCCCCTTCTTAAGGAAAAGTATTCTTGACATAGGCATGCTACTGACACTTATGCAGCCTGCGTATGTACGCGAGATGTCTAAAGGTAGGGCATGTATGTATGCATGCAGACCCACTATAGGCCGCGTACACCTCTGTAACTTCTCAAAAAAGAAAAATAACAGTTAGGATGACAAGGCAGGGAGTACTGGTATGGAAGACTAGATTCTTTTAAAGACTCAACAACTTAGAGAAACTCAAAAAAAGTAATCAAACTAATTAAAACACCCATAAAATATCCCCTAAAACCCTAGAGGTTTCCCCAGTATGGTCTCCAGTTCTTCTATAGCAGGAAAACCCACCTATGGACTACACTAGGGTTCAACATGTAGGCAGATCTAACCGTCTAAAAGTCTCCTTCTCTTTAGACTACCCCGAATATACCCTACATTCATACAAGAAATACAAAGTAAAAAGGATTCGGTAACTCTACCTTAAACTTTGCATCCGATGTCGATCCTTTCATGTTCGATTTCTCCTCGACTACAGGTATCCTCCCAAGGATGACCTGCATTCATAGAAATACAAACAAGAAACTATGAACATGTATCTCATATATGAATTAGTGGGTTAGATTTCAGTATAAAACATAAATCAAGCATAAAGATTGAACACATCATATTGCGGGATAGAAAAAGTATTCATTTTATTGATATCACAAAGTTTACTTACAATGAGATCAACGATTGCTCCTCGAACCTGGTCCAGGATCCTCTTCATTAAGCTCCAATTGTCCTTCCACTTATCTTTCTCCTCTCACACTTTTCTCTAGGGAAATGGAATAGGCTTATAATGGAGGAAAAAGGCAAGAATGGACAATTCTAGCACAAAACTCACAAGGTGGATGCAAATTCTTGGGGCAAGGAGGGGATGTGAAATGGGTAGAGTTTCAATGCTCTTATGCTTCTCTTAGGAATGATACCCTAACACCTCCTTTTATATGACAAAAGGATGGTTATTCGGTTGGGTGATGGGCTATAGTCGGTGGGAAAGTTGGAAAACTACCCAATAGCCCGTAATCTCAACGAATTCCATGCAACTTTTTAATTTTTGCAACATTTATGTGTATACACGAGCTGTAATGTTGCATATAGTGTATGTATGCGAGATGTAGTGATGCAACAAAAGTGTGTACATGGGCAATAGTGGTGCAGGGTACGTACATCTTCAAAAATATGGTTTCTAAGAACAACTTCTCAGTGATGGCTTGGCAAAAATAGCAAGTAAGAGGCCCTGATGCTAGGTATGCATGTATGGTGCAATTTATGTTTATAACAGTACCGTAGCAAAATGCGAAGAACTGAAAGTGACTGTCCCGCACTCCCGATGTGTTCAACGCTTACTTGCCGACTGATGATACATCACCGGTACCTCCCAACCAATTCTAGGGGTATTCTTCTTCCCCTTGAGCCCCCCGAGCCGCAAAGGGGCCATGCAAACAATACTAGAGAATACTAGCACCCAACTCACGTTACCAGGTTGAGCTACCACTCGTTACCCAAGCTGGGTATCCTAACGCCCACAAGAAAAAGTTCAGTCAAGATGAATTTCGGCAGCATAACGTTACGCAAGCCAAAAGTGATCCCCTACACCTTCTTTGCCATTATTTTTATAGAGTTTTCTTAGTCATTAGTTTCCAAAAACTCTCATTAGATTCCTTTTTCATTTAAGTGATTTCGGAAAATGTCGCCCGATCCCCTAGTTGCACCATAAAATCAATTTATTAATTAATTAAATTTGTCTATTTCCCTCACCCACCTAAAAGCGTTCCTAAAAACGCTCCTCGGTCTGCCAAAATTCCCTTACAATTATTAAATGACTTACGCCTTACATAATTCCTAGTTAAGTTCATAAATAGAAAGTTCCAAAGGCTAGATTCCTTACTAAGTTAGACATTCCCGCTTTTTCTTTTAAGTTTCCCCTTTTCTTTAAGTTTCCCCTTTTCCTTAGGTTTCCCCCTTTTCTTTAAGTTTCCCTTTTTCTTAAAGTTTCCCCTTTTTATAACTAAGTTCAAAATTAGCAGGTTTTGACAAAAACAACCAAATACCCCTTTTTATTAATTAAAACTTTATTTAAATTTCCACTTTAATTATTGATGCTTGAATTTTCTTTAACCCCCTTCTTGTTACATGTCTAATTAGTTTTTTTTGTTCAAAGGTTTTACTCAGACCTAGGTTTTCAATTCACTAGGCTTGGCGACAGTTTTTAAGGGAAAATTTTGTTATTAAACTTTACTTATCACATCATTCATTTTAAGTCCGACTAGGTCCTAAGGAGGCATAGATTTTCTAGGCACTAGGTTTATTCACTTACCAGTTAAAATCGTGGCGTGCCCTTCAGGACACACCACGTGCTCCAAGGGTGCCACTTGCCTCTTTCCGTTCTATTTGTGCGATGTGCCCTTCAAGATGCACTATGTGCTCCAAGGGTGTCACTCACCTCTTGACTGAATTTGGTAGACGTCAAACCCATGGAGTCAATACTCTATCAGGTGATCTTGTGGGAGACTAAGGGCCTCTAAGGAATAAGAACCCTACTTTATTGTGCACCCCTTAAAATCATCGTGAGTGACTTTCATTGTCTTCCCTCACGACATCGTAGGTCTCTCAAAATAGGTAATCGTTAACCTATAGTTTGAGCCACGATGAGAGTGCTGGTAGGTTGTGGTAGGGTTGCTGTCACACCTCTCCCTCAATGTCTCTAGTTGTCGTGCGTGACCCCTTTACTCCAAATGTGAGTCTGGTCGGCAAGATATCGTCAGCCTGCATCCATCAATGAATCATGGCAGAAATAAAGATCAACATCATAATATCTAATCATATGTACATATGTCACATCAACAACATTCAAACCCTAACGATCCACTCCCTGACTCGATCTAGATTCCCAGGAGTTTCATCGATGCCTCGATATCCTCAACGTCCAAAGTCTTGCACACTCAAGAGAACCCAATCAATATCAAATGTCTATTTAAATACAACAAAATAACATACAATCAAATCCACAATATCTCATCATCATAATCAAAACAACTAATAGTATAATGACCTGGATCACTTGCACATGAGTGTCCTCAAAGAATAAGTTTTCTCAGTGTGCGCAAGAGTGGGATGTTACAAATTTCCAGACCAGTGAGTGAGCACATGATGAATTATGGTGATGTTCAGATTTGGATCATTATTAATATTTGGAGCTGTGAAGTAAATCCTTGGACACATTTTTCCATTGAAAACCATACAACCAACCAAGTGAAACTGAATGAAATTCTCTTCCTATAAATTTTTGGGTGTATGGACAAAATGTGGAAGAAGTGTTTTCTTCTGGTCCATGCCATCAATTATCATACCTAAATACTTGTTTGGATCATCATAAGACTTATTTTGATGTTTGTACAAGTTTTTTATTTCACTTGATTGTTTATTCCGATGTTCTTGTTTGACTATGGAATCTACGCATGACATAAAATGGAAATATTGATCGTATGTTTTCATAGTTGATAACTATTCAATTAAAAAAAAATAGTAAATACATGTCTCTTTCCGCCCCTTCATATTTATCTCTTCTTGATTTAAGAGTAGCACATATAATACAAATCCTCATCCTTGACTTCTTAGGAATACGGACATTGTTGAATTGCTTCTTCAATATTCTTGTAAAATATGCATATGTAATAAAATTACCATTTCCTTCAACACCTTCAACATATCCTTTGTACAAGTTTTAGATTTCTCTCCCTGAAAAATTATATGGAATATGTATTGTGTCTCTATCTGGCATACACTCTCCATGTTTGGAAAATAAATCATGCATCCATGACAATGTAGTGTTTGTGAATGGCCCACTCTCTTGTCCATGATGTACCTTTGAATAAAATTATGGATCTTTTTCCAACCTTGTATGTATTCTTAATAGACGAAGATTACCAATTGAGTGAATTTTTTTGAAATCCTTTCTGCAAAGTAAAATATTCTCAATGCAATAATCACATCCTGTATTGGTGGATATCATGCACCCCATCAAATATGAATTTTACATTCTCTTATGCATTGACAAATATGTCTTCCTTTTATTCAAGGCACACATGTAGTCCATGCTTTTCAAACAACTATTTTGACAACATTCACTTGAAATCAATTCACTTATAGAAATTGATTTAGTGGGAAATTATTTCCTAGACCTTATATAACTAGAATGATTTGGATTGATATAAAATGGTCTAATCATAGTCCTAGACACAATGTTTTTTTGCAATGTCTCCACTATTTCATCATCCTCACTATAAGAATTTTCATTATCACCATAAGGAGTATCAAGAAAAACATTGTGAGGAGACTAAACTAGAGAATGTCGATCACCTTGATTTGTTGCAGCTGAATGATTGAGAACATCATCATCAACATAATCATTTGGAGGAAAATCATCATCAACATTGTGTCCGCCATTGACATAATCATATTCATTGCTTTCAAAATCCCCACTTGAGTGAAACTTTTCACCATCTTGCTTAGTGCCTTGAAAACCTTCATCAATATCTTGAAAATCCTCACTTGGAGGAAAATCAACATCAACATTGTTTCTTTTTAATTTTTCACTCGGGAAAGAGTGTCCACCAATGGTGTAATCATCTTAACTACTTTGAAAATTGCCACTTGAGAGATATTCTTCTTCATCCTCATTAGTGGATTGAAAATCCTCACTCAGAGGAAACTGTTCATTATCTTCATCGGTACCTTGAGAATCCTCACTTGGAGGGAAATCATCAGCACCAACATTGCTTCTTTCAAATTTCTCATTCGAGAAAGACTGTCCAACATTGCCATAATTGTCATAATTACCTTTAAAATCCTCACTTGGGGGGGATTCTTCATCATCCTAATGCATGCCTTGGAAATCCTCACTTGGAGGAAACTCTTCATCAGTAACTTCAAAATCCTCACTTCGAGGAAATTCATCATCACGAACATTGTTGTCTTTAAATTCCCCACTTGGGAAAAAGTGTCCACCATTGTCATAATCATCTTCACTGCTTTTAAAATTTCCACTTGAGGGAATTTCTCCATCATTTTCATTTGTTCCTTGGAAATATTCATTGGTACCTTGAAACTCCGCACTTGGAGGAAAATTTTCATCCCAATCATTTAAACGTTGATCATAGTCTCCACCTTGACCTACATTTTGATTATTTGCATTACTATTAAGCTGTTGACTAGATTTATCACCATCATATTCCTTCTCTTCATCATCGGTGCCTTCAAATTCCTCTAATTTAAGACTTTCATGAGGAACATCTTGAATAAAATTGCTTGCACTATGATCAAAATTTTGACTAGCTGAAAAATACGACGCCTCATTTGCATTACAAACATTCCTATCACATTTCCTAGTCCCAACAAAAGAGGTATGCAAACAATTCGTTGATGTCTCAGAAATAAAATCTTTTTTATCTGACGAAGCCATCCCTTCTCTCTGAGAACATATAATGATATAAATGCTCTCCCTCCTTATGAAATTATTATAACATGCATAAATATATTTTCCCTCTAAATGCTGCCCCAAAATATAATTTCCCTCCAAAATTTTCCCCACAACCCACCCCCCCCACCCAAAAAAAAAATATTCCCCAAAATTTCACCCCAAAATATTCCCTCGAAAATTTCCCCCTCCAAATTTCCCCCCTAATTTTTTTCACATATTTTCCCTTAAAAATTAAAATCAATTTTTACTCTTTTATTTTGTTATTTACATGTTAAATACAATATTTATCATGTTTATTTATTTATCCCACNTTTTAACATAAGCGGGTATGGAGCTTTATTTAGAATATGGCAGAGAGGGTTGCTGAACCCTTACATATCTTCTTAGAGCTATTGCTCTATATCACAATTTCCAGCCAGAATTCTTTTACCATCTACAATAGTTTACTCCTAGAAATGCCATACATCTAGACATAGACTGCTTTTGTCTAACTAAAAATCTTGGCTGGGGCTCCTGGCAAAATTGAAATCGCTGCTGCGCCCTTAGCGTTTTCCTTTGTTTCCAGTACTGGTGGCAGCTTCTGCAGATGCCTCTGAGATCTTGCTGAAAGCTGTGGTTAACTCCTCCACTTTCTGCTCCAGGTTGCATAGGCGCTTTCCTAAATCTCCCATGAGGTTGGCTGCATCTTTCAGGCTAGCGTGAATTTCATCTGAGAGTTCGTCTTTGAGGTCCTCCATCTCGAACTTCAGATTGTCCCACTTTTGCTGATTGGTGGATGCCCTGATGCTTTCCAGTTCGGCTCTGATCAAGTCTATGCGTTCTTTTGGCGTGAGGGGGGTTTTTGAGCTCGAATCCATGACTGCTATGCTCAAACTATTTCTGCTCCTTGCTTCCTGCGACGTGTTCGTTCATCTTCTTGGCTGGTGTGATGGTGAGTGAGGGTCTTTTAACAACAAATCCCCCTGACCCTGATCTTGTTTTTCACGGGTGGAATCAGAATCCATATCTCCGCGCTGAGATCCTGTCCGTCCGGCTAGGGGAATGGACTGCCGTCCTTCCTGACTGAAGCCAGATCGATTTGAAAGAACTCGCCTCAGCAACCACTGCATTTTAGGGAATCGGATGATGGAAGATTGCCCCATTGATTGTCAGCTGTCCTTTCTTTTGCAGATATCCTAGATTCACCTCTTTATCCGCGTCTCCATTCAACGTCCTGAGCACATGAAATACTTTGTACTCTGCTAGTTGTTCCAAGAGGATGAATGTCTTTTTGTGTAACTGGGCCAACCTCATATCCTTTGGCGGCTTATTGAGGTTAATGGCGTCCACTACTAGTTTAGAATCCCCCACAATATTGACTTTGTTAATGCCTAGCTTGAGAACTTGATTTATCCCCTGCCAGAGTGCTAAGAATTCGGCCTGGTTGTTAGAAGCAAAACCTAGACCCCACGCGAAGGATAATTTAATTGATCCATTAGGTTCGAGAAGAATTCCTCCTCCCCCTGCCCCGCCAGGGTTTCCTTTCGAGGCTCCATAAAATAGGAGCCACCAATTATCTAGAGTCGACCTCCACTTCAGGAATTCTTGTTCCGGCAGACGAATTTCCCAATTTCTGAATTTGGAAGGAGTGGACTGAGTGTAATTCTGGTGAACTGGTTTAAAATCCTTGAGCCAACTCTCTTCTTCCTTAGTTATCAGGGCAGAATTCTGGATGGAAGGCTTCGCATTTATGGCTTCTGAAATCATGGTTTGGACTTTAATGGCCACCTGGGCTGGCAATCGTCTTTCCTCTTTAAAAATTCTATTGTTTCGCTCTAGCCATATCTTCCAACAGGCGAATTTTGGTATCCACATCCATATAGTTTTGAGTAGGTGTTTTTTTGTTAAGTCAAACGGAGAAAGGGACAGCCAACAATTAAAAAGCTCCTTACTCTCAGTTGGAATCTTAGAAGCTATTGGACCGACAAGGAGCTCCCAGACTTCTTTGGAAAATTCACATTTGTAAAGGAGATGAGCAATAGTTTCTTCTGAATGCATGCACAGGGGGCAGCGAGAGGGCCCTTCCCAGCCTCTTCTCTTCAAATTGTCGAAGGTTAATATGCTGTTATGCATAATAGTCCAGGCAAAGAGGTCGACTTTGGGGATAGAGGGAAAGTTCCAAAGGCCTTTCCACGGCCCAGGATTGGGAGGAGCCCACGGGACACCGAAGACTAACTTATAACCAGCAGCTGCAGTATAAACCCCTGATATTGTTCCCCATCCTCTTTTGTCTATACTTCCAGCACTTAAAGGCGATTTTCCTTGAAGTAAATCCAGCAGGGTAGTCGCTTCCTCGTTGATTTCATCTGGGTAGCTGCCTAGATTCCAGTGTTTCCAGGATCTCTTGGCATCGTTTTTCCATCGAGATATGTCCCAAAGCGTTCTACAGTTTTTATGCACCAGCCACTCCTTGATATTCTCTATTTCTCTTAGGTCCGAGAGGGGCAGATCTCCAAGGATGGAGTCATCCCATATACTTATCTTTGAGCCATTCCCCGGGATCCAGGTTAGATGAGTCTTGAAGAGGGGCGTGGATCTTTGGCATAAGAGGAAGATAGGCGAACCTATTCTCGTTTTAATGGGCTTCTCCAAGCATCTGTCCCGGCTTCCTGAGAAATATTTTTTCCTAAGTACTTGCTTGCTCCAGGATCTCTTTCCTGTTATCATGTTCCAGAGCATCTTTCCTCCCATGGCTATATTATGGGCAGCCACATCCCTGATATTCAGTCCTCCTTCCATCTTTGGTTTCTTAACTTTGTCCCACTTGACTAAATGAAACTTTCTTTCACAGTTGTTACCTCCCTCCCAAAAAAATTTCCGAAGCAGCTCATCTATTTTATTAGAGATTGTCTTGGGGGCGAGAAGAACCGAGCATTTGTAGATTGGAAGACTAGTTTTGCATGAATTCATTAGTACCAACTTACCTGCTTTATTGAGCCAATTTACTCCCCAAGCTTGGATTTTAAACTTGAGTTTGTCTACCATGGGCATCCAGTGAGCGACTTTAGAGGCTGTCTTGAAAATTGGAATTCCAAGGTAATTGAATTTATCCCAGACTGTGATTCCTTCCATTTCTAAAACCCGACTTAGCTGCAGCATGTCTCTGGGATTACAGTTCCATCCATAAATCGTGCTTTTGTGGTAATTAATCTCGCTGCCGGAGTATGTTTTGTATATATCTAGCTCTGTTTTGAGGTTCCTTGCTGTCTTTAGAGTGGCCGCCCCCAATAGAAGAGTGTCGTCGGCGAATTGAGTGTGGCTGACTTCCTTAACTGAGGGAGCTGCTTTGATGCCCGAGAAGGCTCTGTTATGAAGAGCACTTTGCAACTGAAAGCTGAGAACTGAAGCTTGAATAACGTACAGCAAAGGGGAAAGGGGACACCCTTTCCTCAAGCCTCGGGAGTCTTGAAAAAACTTGGCTGGGCGTCCACTTATCAATGGAGCGATCCAGGGAGCTTTGATGCAAGCCTTCACCCAATTAATGAATTGTTGGTTGAAGACAAATATCTGCATAACTGCAAACAGGAAGTCATGCCTTACACAATCAAAAGCATTGGCTTAATCGAGCTTAACTGCCATACCTTTTCCTTTTTTTTGCAACTGGAGTGAATAGCTTCTTGGACAAGGATGATATTGTCTAAAATTTGCCTTCCTTGAACAAAACCTCCTTGATTTTCCGGGATCTGTCTTGGCAGGATTTTTTTAAGCCTATTTGCGATTATTTTAGTGATGATTTTATATCCGGTGTTGCATAGGGAAATCGGTCTAAATCTGGCAAAGTTTTTCGCTCCTTTTTCTTTTGGAATTAGAGCTAAGAAGGCTAAATTTGTACCGCCACCGAGTTTATTGCAGACCTGCGATCTCATGACCATTTTACTTAAATCTTTTTTGATGGTATCCCAGCACTAGATGAAGAAACGGGGGGTAAACCCATCCGGTCCTGGTGCCTTATCAGGGTTCATTCTGAAGACAGTTTTCTTGATTTCTTTCATGCTGATAGGTCTGTTCAAAATTCTGTTGTCCTCTTCTGTAACCAGATTAGGAATTTCTGAGAACAGGTAAGAGTTCAACTCCAAATCCTCTTGTTCGGGGGCTGAGTAAAGATCTTTGAAGTAGGAATGAGCTGCATCTTTGATATCTTCAGGATCCGTGTAGATTTGGCCTTGCCACTGGATTTCGCTAATATGATTATAGTTGTTTCTTGCTTGGGTTTGTTTATGAAAGAAGGAGGTATTTCTATCTCCTTCTTTGAGCCAAAGTGCCCTCGATTTAATTCTCCAGTAATTTTCTTCTTCTCTGCAAATTTTGTGGTACTTCCTTTGCATCTCAGATTCCTGATTAAGGAGTTCCTGGGAAACTTGAATTTCTTCCATGACTGCTTGGTGCCTTTCCAAATTTTCCTGAATTTTTTTCTTTTCCTCCAAGGGGGTTNGCAATGTATCCTGGCCCTAAACGCCTATTAGACCAAGTAAATTTTCCATTTATTGGGATAATGTCTTCAAGTTCCCATTCTGAGATTAGATCTTCAACCCATTCCCGAGCAGGATCTCTAACTATCGAACCCCCTTTCTTCTCTCCTTGAGAGAGGGTGACGTTAAGATCTCCTGCCACTATAATGTTTAGATGATTTCTCTGATTAAGGAAAAGGGCCAAGGAATCCCAACAATCTTTCTTTTCATTAATTGAAACAGGAGCATACAGGTTAAAAAGACTTACCAAATGCCCGGATCCTTTATGTAGCAACTTAGTGTAGAGCCAGTGAGTGGTTGTCGCTTCTTCTATTAGTTCGATCTTTGAAGAGTCCCAGAGGGTTGCTATTCCCCCCGAGGCACCTCGGGCGTTGACTGCCCGACCTAGACCTTTCTTCCAAAAACAACTGCTTGCCCGGAGGAAGTCTTCCTCCTCAAGTTTCGTCTCCTGGATAAGGAGGACTTCAGGTCTTGCTAACCTTGATAAGTCTCTCAAGGCTTCTTCTTTTGTCTTGCTGCCAAGTCCTCTGCAATTCCAGGAGACTAATTGCATTATTTACTTGCTTGAGGAAGGGGAGCACCTTTCGGCGTCTTCCCCTGTTTCGATCCCTGTCTAGTATTTATCATAGCCGGAATTGTGTGCTGAGTGCCCAGAGTTACCTCCTTATAGGACAATTCTTCTCGTCTTTTTTTCTCTGTCTTTCTTCCTCTTTTTGGCTGATCAGGTGTTCCTTTTGGGCTGCTTGCTTCAGTTTCATCGTCCTCCTCTGTTTCGGCCTCAGTGTTAGTATCCAGATTGGTGTCATCCTTGCTTGAGCTTATGCTTTTGGCTCCTGTGCTAGGGCTCACTGGGGCTCCTGGTTGTTGTCTTCCTCCTTCTTTAATACCTATATTGGGATCTTGAGTTTTCGGATTTTCTTGAGTACTGTGCGTAGGATTACCTTCTTTGGATGATTCCTGATGCGACTTGTCTCTGATTTTAGTATTCTGCGAGTTTCTCCCTCTCCTAACTTTTTTCCAGCCATCTGCTTCCTCCGTCCCACTGGTTTGTAATTTGGGGCAGTTCCTTTGAAAATGACCATGTTCCTGGCAGTTTCTGCATTTGAATGGCAAGTGTTCATAGTCCAGTTTCTGGTAGTGGGTCCAAGATCCAACGGTTAACTTGACAGCTTCTAGGAGCCCTGCCTCCAGGTTGACCTCCACACAAATTATGCCACATGTATATTGACCCTTATTGTCTGCTTTGTCGATGAACCTGCCTACTCCGTTTCCGATTCTTTGCAGTGATTCGAAATCCCAGCAGTGTATTGGGAGATTCGGCAATCTAACCCAGACTGGCACTTCCTTAGGCGTGTCCACCAATGGATTGAAATCCGGTGTCCATTTGTTTAAATAGAGTCCCTGGGACCCCATGAAATATGGTCCGTTTCTGAATACGAGATCTCGATCTTCTTTGGTAATGAATTCAAAAACGAAATAGCCTCTTCCTACTGGGTAGCAGGTTACTCCGTTTTCTAGGTTCGGCCTCCAATTCCGTTGTATCCAATCGTCTGTTGTTTTGGTGGATGGCCAAAGGCCCATAAACTGTCCAACTAACCCTCGATTGGCCAGAGCTACTGCTATTTTCATAGGATTCTCTTCAGGTAGAGTGATTTCAGGAATTTCATCAAGTTTCTTTATGAATTTCGGAATCTCCGGAGGAGAAGATCTCTTCCCTTGACTGTGGATGAGCCTGCGGAATGCTTCTTCGACCGTTTTTGTGGAAGAGGGGGCGGGGATCCCGCCCCCTGGCACCGCCATGAGCCTCTCTGAACCTCAAACCCTAACGCTCACGCCAGACGAACCCTAACGCTCACGCCTCAATTCCTTGTTAGTTATCCATACACCTTATGGGAATATTTGTTATGAATATTGATGGATTTCCCACATTTATTAAGCATATTGATGATCCATATAATTTTAGGTATATATGTAGACAATATACCTAATTTTTATTTATCACACATTCGTTATACTAACAGTAATGTATATCACCTGTGTTATATATACACATTCGTGTTTTATCATTTTACAATGTGTTATATCTTGGGAAATATTTGTTAAAGGATCTGGAGAAAGATACAAGGAAGAAACATCGAGAAGACAGCCGAGGAGAATCTAGCATTTTAGAGGTTAGTTATTTTTTAAATTCTTACCATTTACAAAAAAAAACAATTATAAGATTATCTTTAAATCACATTATATTTTTTCATGCAAAAATTAAAAAAACTTAAATTTGTTTAGATATTTTATACTTTTTTCTAAAAAATACCCAACTTTTTAAAGAATTTGAGAATTTTTTCAAAAAATCTTTACAAAATCCTTAAATTTTTTTAAAAAAGAAAAAGAAAAAAAAAGTCAAATTTAGGTATAGCTTTTAAAAACAATTATCTTTTTTTATTATTTTTTACTTAAATTTTATTAGTTTTGGCCTGTGGTCTCTATTGGGAAATGACCGTGCCTTAGCCGCAGGGGGGCTAGGGCGATGTCGGACATTGCCTCATCCCCCACGACCAAGCCCCAGGCATGCTCAGGGCTTGGTTGTGGGGGTTGTGGCGATGCCCAACATCACCCCAGCCCCTTTGAGGCTAAGGCACGGTCCCATGCCCGGGGTTTTGTCATGGGGTTTGAGGTGATGCCTGACATCGCCCCATCCCCTGCGACCAAGTCACGGTCCTAGTATAAGCCCAATAACTCCATGGGTCAATTTTTTTTACATATGGGTAATATATATATATATATATATATATATATATATATATATATATATATATAAATTATTTTTTATATTCAATGTTATTTTTTTTAGTTTATTATAATGTGAAGGGCCTATTTTTTTTATTTTTTATTATCTTAATATAGGAAAATTGTAGGAAAGAGATTATCTACAAATATCTCTCGATCACGACCTGCAATAATGGCATCGAAAAATGCAACTGGAATCTCCATGAATGTTAGGCAACAAAATGATAACATAACACCTGAGCTATCAAAGGCAATGAATAATGTTAGAGAGTGGAAATCTTTGGAAGGTGAAAACAAAAAGGAATATTCTTGGTTTGTTAAAGACAAGCAAGGAAACAATGCAGATAATATATATTTGTATTGTGTCGAATTAGAACATGTGCAAGGAAATTATCAGGCACTTGGCTTGTTATGAGATATATGTTTGGTCCCAGCCACAGATGTTGTTTATGCACTTGTCAAACAAGGGATAACTTATATCAAGTTTAGATATTGTTTCAAATTGAGCAATTATAACAAGAATGCATGTTTTTCAGAATTATGTGCATCTATCGTTGATGACATTGAGAAAGGCAATGTAAGTTTCTTATTTATATTTTTGTGTCGTTTATTATTTTTAGTATCATTGTAATCTTTTAATTTTATTTAACATGAAAATGTTATATTTTATTTTTATAGGATTTTGCTGAACGACTTTCACATATGTTAGTGGGGATTTACTCTACAAAGAATCATATCATGGATGTCATCAATGTTTTTCATATTGAAAAGACACAAGAAGGAAGGAAAAACAAATAGAAAGTAATGGAGGCTGAACCTGCAAGAGTAGACAGAGAAGAACATGAAAGAAGAAAGAAAAATCCTCATTCTAGAAATCCTAAAAGGTTTACATTTGAAAATGAGGAAACACCAAATGAATATTTTGTTGAGATTGGTCCCAATGAGGTTATCACTCCTTCTCACAAAAAGAACAAAAAAGTGTGATGGTTGATGATGAGTCGTTTCTTATTGATTAGCAAGAAATCATTGATTTAGATGAAACAAATTTAAATCATAAGAGGAAGAAAACAAATTTTGATAATGTTCAAGAAGCCATTGTTAGCTCAGAATATTATAGTGAAAGTCCTAAAGGTAGTAGATAAATAATAACACCATGTCCTGATCTAGAGGATGTTATTATGAAAACAACACAAAATTTCATTCAAAATAGAAAGAGGACGAAAAACTTAGTTGATGATGGCCACACATTTCAGTTGAATGTGAAACCGCTTTATAAACCCACAGAACGCCAGGAAAAATATCAAATTAGAAAACTGCATCACTTGCATATTCACAATTTGAAAACCTTGATTAGGTACAATCCACTTGCACATCTGGTTGACTACCTAGTTCTTATTGACCCAATAGAAGTTCCTAAGAGGGAATAATTTGATAGATCAAAATTTTTTGACTACAAATATTATGTGATTAGAGGAAATCATTCTGCAGAGGCTAGAAGAGAATTGATACAAGAATATCCCAATAATCCTCTTTTTGAGACAATCAAATGCATAATTTATGTCGATTTAACATATTCAGAAGAAAAGTTATTGGCATGGGATCATAACACATACAATGAGTACAAAATCTGTATGACCTTCATTCAAAGGGTGATATTTATTCATAATGAATTTTCTGAAATATGTCGTAGGGAGAGATCAAATGTTGATGTTAAGTTTCAAAAGCAATTTTGTATGGAAATAGGATTCCCACTTGATGATGAAAATACAAAAGAAAAAAATCACAAAGGAAGTGATATATTTAGAGGTGTGGATAATTATTTTCAATTGGAATTTAGATCTAGACATGTATGGGATTTGATAGATGAGATATTCACCCTATGGAAAATATTAGATAAAAAATCAGAGAGTTAAGAAGGCTAAACCATTGATATGTGGCACAAGTAAGATAGGTCTTGACATAAAAAATATTCATGATGATGTGACTATAACACCTTGGAGATCAATACAAAGAGTGAAGGATTATAAACTTATCATAACTATATTATCACGTGTTAAGTCGGGAGAATTTTCAATGGAATAAATGTGTGATGAATTTAAAAAGTAAGTCTATTGAGTTAATTTTATTTATGTTAGGACAAGAAAATTATTTTTTTTCAATTTAACATATCAGTTTAACATTATTTTTGTTTTATTTAGTCACAAGGTGTATATGAAAATACAAGAGGAAATGGTCAAGATGTTGAATGAAGAAATTTGGGATGATGTTAAAATCAACTATCTAGATCCAATCTCTTCAGCAGTATTAAAACACTTTTTTGTTGCATTCAAAAATGTATGTTGACTTATTACATTCATATTATTCATTTCTAAGTTAATGTATTTATGTTTTAATATTTATAGATATATAACTATATGTTTGTTTGTTTCATTAAACATGCCAAAGAAGAATGCAGATGGAGTATTGTTGGGCTCTAAAGATGTCCTAAAAACAACCTCTATGCATCAACCAAAGGTAGGCGCTGGCACACGCGTTTTACTTGTCACCTACATAGGTTCTTACCTTCCGTTTTCAATACCCAACCTCCAGAGATGCAACACCTGTAAAGGAACAACAATCGTAAAGGGAATGACATTTGTTCTATTCAAAGGAACAACATTCGTCCTGTTCAAATGAATAGAAAAAGGAACAACAATCGTTACATTGGGCCAAACTAATGTTGAATTAATTGCATTGTAGTATTTGCCCAACTTATCTAATTTGTCAACCCGAGGGTCGTAAACTGACAAAGCACACACAAAGTATATGCAATATTGAAGTGAGTTAAATCTAATCTAATGTTTAAGTTATGAGTGAAATAGAATCATTAATCTAACACACGACTAGAATTGAATGAAATTACTCTAAGAATGAGAAATTACGTATAGGAAATTAATCTAGAAATGGAGAACTACATGAAGGAAAAGAAGATACAACAAGTGAAGAGTTGAATTCCACAACAATATATGTGAGCTCACTCTAATGAAGCAATCTTATATTAAAATAACCAAATCAATCTTCATAACATAATAATGAAAGCATGAAAATCAAAACCATGAATCAAAGCTAAGAATCCCTTTCTCTTTTCAATCCTAATGACTATTCTAATTCTAATTACATCCTAATTGAATTCTCATGAAGAGAGAGCACTCTCTTTTATACATGAGAGCCTTGAAGATAAGATAACCATCTCATTATTACAGATCCACTATTCTCTCAACCTATTTTCCATTATT
>ML780041.1:447608-484297 GCA_009831015.1 Picea engelmannii | reverse complement strand
CTAATTAATCTTTTCATTTTATTTTTAAAGTCATAACTTTTATACTCCCACACTTTAAATAATTTTATTTCTTCTTTATAATTTAAAAACCATGGGTTTCAATTAATTTATCTCCCTCATTACTTTACCCCCCCCTTAATTTAAGAAGATTTTAACTATTACCTAGGAGGGTTTTAGTTTGCGTCCTTATGTTTATTTCTGTAGGGTCTTTTTCTTAAGGTTAAACAAAATTTTATCTTAGAGAAGTTTTAAATTTAGGTTTAGATTTGAACTGGGCGACAATTAATTAGGGGATTTGTTTCAAGAATTTCTTAAGGCGTTAAGGTCTTAGGGTCATCTAGGCTTGTCTCATCATCATCATCAATGCGACGTGCCCTTCAGGATGCACTACGTGCTCCAAGGGTGCCACTCGCCTCGTTTTCTTCTGTTGTGGGACATGCCCTTCAGGATGCACCACGTGCTCCAAGGGTGTCACTCGCCAACTTGTGTTTCTTTTGCGCGACGTGCCCTTCAGGATGCACCACGTGCTCCAAGGGTGCCACTCGCCGACTTGACTGATTGGTAGACATCTATAACCCCTGGAGTCAACACTCCACCAGGTGAACTTGTGGGAGACTAAGGGCTCTAAGGAATAAGGCCCCCACCTTATTGCACGCCCATTAGAATCATCGTGAGAGACTGTCGCAGTCTGCCCTCATGACATCGTGGATCCTCTCGAACTAGGTAATCGTTAATCTACAGCTCGAGCCATGACGGGAGTGCTAGTAGGTTGTGGCAGGGCTGTTGTCCACACCTCTCCCTCAACCTCTCTTGAAATCGTGTGTGGCCCCTTTACTCCATATGTGAGTCTGGTCGGCAAGCTATCGTCAGCCTGCATCATCAATCATCATGTCAGAAATGTCAACAACATATCATCAAATCAATAAAATATCATGGTAAATAAATCAACTCGAATAGCACACTCCCTGACTCAATCCGGAGTCCAAGGGTTCCGTCGATGCCTCTACATCCTCCAGGTCAAAAACCCTGCACACTCAATAAAACTGAGTCAATAGCCCCCATTTATGTAAAGAAGTAAAACATCATGTCATCTATCATAACGCATCATCATCAAGGATAAATGTTTTGTCATCATAAAAATCCAGATCACTTGCGAGCAAGTGTCCTCAAAGAATAATTTTTCTAAGTGCACCAGAGCAGGATGTTACATTGAAGAAGATGATAATGTGTTTGTTGAGAATGATGAATTTGGGATATATGATATTGTTGACTAATTTAAATATTCCTTTGAAGATGATGCTCAATTTTGCAATTTTTTGATGACCTATAACTGTAATGATTTGACTTTCATATTTTAAAATAAGAATAAAGATGTATCTATTGTTGTTTTGTGATGAATAAGTTTTTTTTCATCTTATTTATATGTGAATCACTATACATTGGAAAATTTAATTAAATGTTGTAATTTTTTTACTTAAAATTATAAAAATATGAAAGAAAATGATAATTTTTTATAAAATTTAGACTTTTTTTGTTCAGTTATGTCCATAAAAATGTTTTATTTGACATGTTATTTTAAGGAATATGAACCAAAATCTATAGGTTTTTTATTTTATATGGCTATAAAATGTGTATTTGTTTGGTAAATATTCAAAAATAGTGTTATTTAACGACATTTTTTTTCGATTTATTGAAGTAAAGTTAAACAATGTGTTAAAAATGATGTTTTTCACTATATTTAAAAATTATGGAACAATAAATTAATTAAGGAGACAAAATTATATGAAAAATCGTAACTTCAAAAAAAAATGGTAAAAAATATTTTTAAGATTGAAAGAATCATGAAAAATGGACTAAAAACACCTTTGAATAAAAAAAAAATATTTATAAAAAAAATGAAAATAGATGAAAAATAAGAATTTAAAAAAATAATGTGGAAACATTGTGGATCGAAAAATTTAAAATATTGAAAACCACCTAAAAACGGAGGGGGGTTTGCTACCTGTAGCACCATTTTTAAAAATGTGGTAAAAAATTGGACCCCACAAAAAACGAGAACTTTGTAGAGTTCTCTTTAAGTTGGTAACTATGTTAAATCTCATGGATCTTCAAAAAGAAATTTCATCGAGTCTCAGATCGACGGTCCACAAGCTCAGACCAAATGGACGGTCCAAATCAATTCCCTTCAAGCTTTGGCGATTTTCTTTGGTCATCAAACAACATGAATTTTCAAATCTCTCTATGTGAAACATCAAACGATTATCCTTCCTCCACATGGCCCCTCCTAGATTGATGACTAGGATTCCTTCGGGACTTTAGCGTATTTTCTCCCCTTCTTCATGACGATTTGATTTCATCGAAGTGCCAAGTCCCTGAACTATGGGATCTTGCACCACACATCCTCTCCAACAGATGGTTGAGATTGACTCTAGCCTTCGGGAGTCCAAACAAAGCTGCTCTCTAATTCCCCCAAAGTGTCAAACCTCTGGATTTACTGCCGCATGTCCTCTAGGTGATCAACAGTCTAGATCTACTGTAGACTTCAGGACTCTAGAGATATTGACCTTCTCTTCCTAGTATTCTTCTGAAGTATCTACCCTCTAGACCTTCTAATTTGTCGACACGTATCCTTTCTGATGGATGACCTAGATGAACTCTGAGTCTTTGGGAGTTTAGGGTTCCTGACTCCAAACTTCCTTTGAAGTGTTAATCCACAAGAGTACACAATCTACTGATGAATTTCCTCATACTTTGGACTACCACAATTCACTCTATAATTCAAGACTTCGGGGGTCTCGTCTTCTCCACACACTGAATCCTATAAATACGTGAAGTCTGAAGGAATTCACCGATTAAACCTATCGCAACTCCTCCTAATCCCATGAATTTCCTCTCTCCTACAACCTCTCGAATGGATCTTGACCATAGATCTTCGATCCTCGATAAATTCTCCTTTAAACTTTATCTATGACTTCTATGAACACACAAAGTATTAAAGACTTACAGGATTAAAACCCATGGTGCTTCTCCATATCTAAGGGTGAAAAAAGACCCTGGATCCTCCCAAACAGATCTACATCGTTCAACTTTTAAAATAATGAATCCTCTCCTCCTTGAAGATTCTAACCATTATCCTTCATGAGCTTGATTACAAGAGATAAAAAAAAACTTTGGCGCCCTACTGTGTGCTCTTCTGGCACTTTAAAAATTTTGAATTAGAAATTTTCTAAGTCCCTCCTGTGGAACTCTTATACTCACTATCACTTATGAGCTTTGTTCCTTCGAGGTTTATAGATCTTTGGTGCACTCCTTGCATCCTTAGAACTTCTGAGAAATTCTTTGGACTTATATATTTCTAAGAAATTATCCTCTTACACACTCCTTGTATTCGTCCCCTCTAAAACTTCTTCAACACTTAAAGAAAAAAAAATCCTGATGCACTCTTTGCACGTGTCTTATTCAATATTTTATCTCCTCTCAGCAACTGTGCACTTCAACTGAACAATTGTTCACTCCTTTCACTTCCACTGTAAATTCACATTATCTCTTCTGAGCTTCTGAGTCTATCTCGACTTGGCCTACACACTCCTTGCAGGCATTGTGCACTCCTTGCACCATGAATATCAGAAGAGAAACAAATGAAACTTTTAGAAACATCAAAGGTTTCCCTACTTAACCATGAAAAACATGTTCATGCATAAAAAATACATAAATAGATAAAACATGGGGAACATAAAGAAAACAACACATGTATTCAAATAAATCAGATGAACACAACACAATACATGTAGAATCAAACCTATCTACTTGTATTCATTCAGTAAAATATGCACATGGACTCATACAACTCTCTGCAACTCTTCATAAGCTTCAACAACTCTCTCAGCATCAATAAAAATAACATTCAACAATAACTACAATATTCAACATCCTCTACAATAACATTCAACAACCTGATTTGGGAATACAATACATATATTTATACAACAAGGGGCTTCTCAATCCTTCCCTCCATACTACCTTAGATCCATCTTATCATAGTAATTACATCCGTGTACTAAGGACAATTACATTGAATGGAAATTACATTCAGATATGAGTCAATACTCGGTATTTGTACAACCTTATCTACAAATTAAAACGATTACAATCCTTGGAGGCCTTATGTGATGCCTCAAGCCTCAAAACATTTAAAATCTTTAAATAAAATCCTTTCAAAATAGAAAAATGTGCCCTCCTTGGAATTCAAAAACAATTTGAAATTTGTGCGTTGGGTGTTGAGTTTTCCTCCACCTGGATTCTTTAATGTTGATTGTGATGCTCCTACATCATACTCCTATGGCCAAAAATTCATGGACTTTTTTCCATGAGATTTTGCACTATTTTTCCATGCTTCTGAATATCAGATTCATTGAACCAACTAGAATCTTTTGTTGGGTGACCCTTCACTTTATCGGGTACTCAAAATAAGTCTTTCTCCTAGTCTTTTGACCAATCCTTTGATCTATGATCTCCTTTGATCTATGATCTTCTCCATCTGTAGCCTTTCTATTGTTAGCATCTTCTTCTCTCATTGAATCTCTTTTTGATCATTTGATCCTCTTGTGGAATTCATCCTATAAGGGTACATGTCTGCAACATTTAATATGGGTGATATTCCCACATCCTCTGGCAGCTCAATCTCATATGCATTTGCATCAAACATTCTGAGGATTTTACATGGTCATGTTTTCTTCATCTTTAATTTATTATATGTTCCCCTTGGGAACCTATCTTTCCTCATGTGTGATAAAAATTGATCTCTAACTTTGAAATGAACCTCTCTCCTTTTTTTATCAACTTGGATTTTATACTTATGACTTCTCTCTTGCAATTGTCTCTTTATTTGATCATGAAGCTTCTGCATCTCTGCAACAAAGTATTTTTCTCCTACACTTATGAACTCATCATGTTTCAAATCCCTTAACTCTAAAATTCCTCTCGGATGCATTCCATACACTATTTGAAATTGGATTTTTCCAGTGCTTTTGTTTGGAGAATCATTATAAGAAAAATCTTCTTAGGGAAGAATCTGATCCCACTGGTTATGATGTTCAGTGACAAAACTTCTCAGCAAATTCGCTAAACTTTGATTTACCACCTCAGTTTTTCCATCTGTCTGAGGGTGATATGTTGAACTAAAAGACAAATTTTCCCTCGGCCTTTTCCATATGGTTCTCCAAACGTTTCCTACAAACTTGGTATCTCTGTTTGAAACTATACTTCTAGGCAAGTCTTGCAATCTCACAAATTCCTTGAAAAATAAATTAGCAATGTGTGTAGCATCACTAGTTTTCTTGCATGGTATAAAATGTACCATATTTGAAAATCTATCAACCAAAACAAATATGTAAACACTCCCCCTCTGGGTTCTTGTCAATCCCAACACAAAATCCATGCTTATGGCATCCCAGAGTCTGTCTATAATAGGAAATGGCTGATACAAACCAGTGTTCTGTTGCTTCCCTTTTTCATACTAGGAAACTCTACATCTGTCCACAAAATTCTTCACATCGGATATCATACCTAGTCAATGGTATGAATAACTCAGTTGTGCATAAGTCTTATCATGGCCGAAATTTCCAGCCAATCCTCCACTATGTTTTTCTTTCAACAAGTTCTCTCTCATTGATCATTTTGGAATAGAGAGTTGGCTTCCTTCGAACAATAGTCCATATTGAATTAGATAATCTATCGACCGACTCATGTCCCTTAGAAAATGGTTCTCACATGCTTCATAAGCCTCTTTGAAATCTATATATTCACGATACATTTCCTTAACATGTTCAAACCATAAGGTCTCTACTTGAAATTCTTGCATAACCAGGCATCTCTTGCTCAAAGAATAAACAACTTTATTAGTACTACCACTAATTTCTTAATAAAAAAAGTAAAATTCTGCATGAATTCTACCCATTTAGAATGTATTTGGTTCAAATACCCGTGTCTGGTTATGAATTGTAAAGCCTAATTATCATTGTACAAGACAAAATCCTTTGAAATGAGATAGTGCCTCCACTTTTTCAGATCTTGTATTATAGAATAAAACTCTTTATCATATGTAGAATGTTTTCTTTTAGTGTCATTCAAATTCTCACTGAAAAAAGAAATATGATTATTGTCTTGGCTCAATACTGCACCAATAGCCACTCCACTTGCATCACACCTCACTTGAAATATCTTCTTGAAATTTAGTAGAACGAGAATAGGTTGTTCTGTTATCTTCTCCTTCAATATTCTAAAGATTTTTTTAGCTTCCTCTGTCCAATTAAAACACTTGTGCTTTTTATTTATAGTTTCCATTATAGGTGCACAAATTCCACTAAAATTCCTGATGAATTTCCAGTAAAAACTTGCTAATCCGTGGGATATTCTAACCTCAAATATGCTTCTTGGAGAATTTCATTCTTTGATTTCCCTCACCTTCTCTGCCTCCATATTCAATTCATTTGAGGATATCAAAAAACCCAAGTATATGATTTATGTCTTCATGAAATAAAATTTCTTCATATTTATCAACAAATTCTCTTGTTGCAACCTCCTCATCACTAATGTCAAATGCCTTAAGTGGTATTCTTCAGTTTTACTGAAGACTAGGATATCATCCAAATATACAATAACAAACTTACCTATGAAGTCTTTGAGTATTTCATTCATCAATATAATGAATGCTCTTGGGGGATTTTTTAAGACAAATGGCATAACGATCCATTCATACAACCCTTAATTTTTCTTGAATGTTGTATTCCATTCATATCCTTATCTCATTCTTATTTGATGATAGACACTCTTCAATTCTATCTTGGAAAAATAATTTTCTACACTTAAGCAATCCATCAAATCATCCATTTTGGGTAAAGGGAATCTATACCTCATTGTAATATTGTTGATGGCTCTAGAATCTGTGCACATTCTCCATCCTCCATCCTTCTTTGGACTCAACATAGTTGGTACTACATGTTATCACTCCAGGAAACTCTCCTAGGTTGTATCTTAGAGATGTCTGGTAACTTAACCTTTTTTGTAATTATTTACTCAATAATGGGTGTGGGGTTGGATCAAGATGAATGTCTAAATCACTAGATTGTGTCTTCAAGACATTCTAGTTATATTCAAACAGTACAAGGCCTTCAAGAGATATTATCAAATAGGTTTGTAAATCAGATGGATAAGAAACCAATCAATTAACCAGAACATACATAAACCATATATACGATGGGTCAACAAACTAGCAGTGGATTCTTATGATTCTTGTTTAATAATCAAAGGTAAGATGACATTTACCATAGGAAATTTAAATAGAGACAAAGAAATAATTTCAACTCATAGGCATAGAATAGAAATGAAAAGAAAGGTTGACAATAACAATGAAAGAAGCTTGTAGGTTGAGTATATTAAAGAAAGTGTCTGTATCGCAATAACAATAGAGTTTAGAACTCAAAGTCAAACCTTAGTCTCTAAAATTGATAGGCTTTATAGCCTTTACAAGAAGTTTCAGATCCTCAAAAGATGGATCTGATAACCTCTTCTCCTATCTCAAATTTGAATTTGTGAGGTGGCTGGAAAAGACAAAAATTTCTGGAAATATGTTGCTCAAAGATTTACCCATATCTTTCAAACCAAAACTGTTGTGTAAAACCTGGAAGAGGATTTTGTATATTGGTTTGTTTTGAGAAAAAAAATCTTTCAGTTATTTGAGATTCGTTTTCATTTTCCTGGGATCTGCATTTCAAAAACATGTGTGAAATAGGGAAATTCTGAGATCCTAGAATTAGGGCTCAGAGATGAATTCGATTCTCCAAATATATGACACCCATAGGAAAAAAGAGAGAGGTTATTTTTATTTACAACGTTAGTAACAAAAACCTCCTCCCGTTTCTCAAAAAGAGTCTTCAGTCGCTCAGAATCATCATTTGAAAATGATGACTCAGCACAGCAAAAACAGACTTTTCTGCACTTTCGGTGGCTTAGAAACCCTTTTGGAAAGGCGCTTAGCCACCAAAACCTGAGTTTTGAATTTTTTGAAGGGAAAAAAAATCAAATGTTTTTCAAACTTTATTACAAACCTAAGGCTCTAAAAGATGAACCTTAAAAAATTTAGAAATGTACTTTTCAATGACTTCCTATCACCTAAAATAAACAAATTTGACTGTGTTATTTGAGGAGATAACATATGGCTCCTTCTGGGGATGAAAGCCTCCCTACGAGGTTTCAAGAACCTCATCTCCAATGCCTTTCATGTTGGGCTATGGAGTCATTTGGCCTGTGCAACTGATCTTCTGCAAACCTGTAACTTGCCTGTAGCCTTTACCATTGGGCTATGGAGTCGTTTGGCCTTTAGAAATGATCCCCTGCAAACATGTAGCTTGCATGTAGCCCATTTGTAGCCTTTACAAAAGATATCTAGATATTGGAAAACTGGACCAAACTTACTTTAAATAGAGTTTCAAAACCATATTCACAAAAATAGGAAAAGATCCTATTTAAGGGGTCAAACCCTTATCTTGAAAGTCTTCATAGTCTTCAACAGTTATAGTGATCTTTAGATGTTGTTGGATGAGGTCGAAAATGCCACCCTGGAAAACCAGTCATCTTTTGCCAAAAATAGATAAGAATTTGTATCTTCCTCACACTGCTGACACCTCCAAAACTAAAACAAATCAATAAAACTGATGCTCTAAATTATGACCATCGCTTAGGAACCTTTCGCGTGCCAACTAGAACAACAAAACTTAGATTTGTGCAAAAATAGTATCTTTCTTCCCTTCTGATCTTCACTTTTGCTCCTTTGATGCTTCAGCAGCCTGAGCAGAGTTTGGGTTATCAGCAGAGTTGATATCTTCCCCTGGATTATCAACAAGATTAGTGGCTTTTCTGCTAGGCTTAACAGATCAATATGTTCCTTAGGTCTTGGAGGCATAATTTTGATTTTTAGCAGCCTGATCTTCCTGTACAACCTAGAATCAAAATTTGGTTCCTTTTCTCCAGCTTATCATATTGTTTAGTAAGCCTTTGGTGAGAATCATACAACTCAATATCTCTTTCTGTCAAAGTTTGATTACTAGTCTTAACTTCTCTATCAAGGAGTTCAAGATCATAAACTTGTCTTAGTAGTTGATTGATTTTTGACAATTGGGGCTTGTTGGTTGATGCCTCATCTTCTTGCAGTTCCTGCTCTTATTTAGGTGTAGGTGAAGGCAAATCTGCATACTATGTTATCTGTTTTCTAGTTGGGACTGCTCCTTGAAGATCTGACTCTGCTATAGTTTCCTCATGCTTTGTTGCAACCTGTCGTAACAATTTCCAAAAATTGTACCACCAAGCTTCAGATATCCACTTGTCAAGTCATATCCATTTATAATGTTCCATATGGATTAGTAAGAGGTTTGGGAGGCAAAATATATGTTGAAAAATCCATGCATTGGATGAATAGGTGGGGGTGGCACTTGACTAGAACTAACACTGCTATTATCACTTGTTTGAGATCCACCTTGACTAAGCACCTCCAAAATGAAAATAGAACCTTGATAATGATGAATTTAATTATATTCTATGATTTGGAACTGTCCTCATGGCATTTGGATCAAGGGAACTCGGATCTGTGCAAAAATAGTAGCATTCTTCCTTGTTCTGTGCTTTCAGTGGCTAGGAGAGCCAAAATTCTAACCTATAAGCCACCAAAAGCACTATTTGAAGAATAATTTTCAAAATTGCAAAACTGAATCCTTATTTACAGCTCGAGATCTTCTTCTTCTGGGCTTATGAGGATATGTTTATATACTATAGTACTACTCATCATTCATACCATGTATCCGTTCTTAGTTTATATATCACCATGTGTAGGCTTTTGGATCATTCATTTAGGCTTAACATATGCATAAAGAGTTTCAGTATCATCATATTTGTGAAGTAGATCTACTTATCCAAGTCTGTCATCCATGCTCTTATTTCTTCAAGCCAAAAATAGAGTATGAACTAGATAGGAGACCCATCTCCTGTAGGTTAAACTGATTGTTGACTGTGTATGAGAAAATTGAGTTGATGAGTTGCTTCAATGAATGATCCCAGTGATGTGGAAGTTGTTGTAGACCTGAATATTTTATTTTATGTCTCATATAACCTTCAAAACCTGCAGCTTTCATCATTTTACCCTTCTTTCATTCCATTTTCAAGATTAAGGTTTAGCATATTAAGATAATGCTTTCATAATTTAAATCAAATGTTGAAGAATATGAGGATAAGAATTTGAGATGTGAAAACCTTGTATATTTAGAAGAAGCTCCCCTTACACTGCTATACACAATTTATGTTTCGAGCCCTGACTTTCCCTGCTTAAATCAACTAGTGAAAGTTTGTTGTATTGGCCAAAAATAGATTCATAGTTGAATCTCTCCAATGACAGCCTATCCACAGATCTCCCATTCATCGGCTCCAAGAAGAAGAGGTGACATCCATATATCATTCAACATGAATATCTTCTAATGGATCAAGAATGGTACAAGTTGTTTTCTTGTTATTATCATTGTTGAATAACATATGCATACTAGCATCTTCATTGAGAGACTCTATTTTTAGGTCTATCAGAGAACATATCTAGAGTCTAGAAATGACTTATAAAATACATGTCTCTCTTCTTATTCAAGAAAATTGAAAGCAATCTATCTGCTCATATGAAGAGCTTATTTAGCTGCCTACTCCTACACTAACCAACTATACTGCCTCTTAATCAAGTAAACTGATGCTTCCAATGAAGCCATATTAGAAACTGATTAGCTAAACCTGTTCTTGATCTTAACTCAAAAAATAAAGGAATTCATAACCAACACAAATGTGGTTTTAACAAATGATATAGCCAACTTTCATCCGACAAGAATATTTTGATCTTTATGCTGCTCATGGATTCCAGAAAATCAGCAATAGGGTCATCAAAGACACAAAGAAATACCTATTGATGTTGTTGTTCTAATTGACTGAATGCAAGATACCAGATATAATAAATATGCAGAACAAAAATAAAATGATAGAAATGGCAAAATAACAGTAATATATCCAGCATAATCTCCACAATAACACATAAATGATATAAGAACAACAACAGAAATAGCACTTTGATTCAGAAATCAATGTTCACAGGCCTCTTTGAGGGGGCAACCTCCAATCGAGAAGTGCTTTGTTACAATAATCTCCAAGCTAGGGTTTTCATACCCTCAGCCCTTATTTATACTAAATATGTCTATCAAGAGAAGCATCTAGAGGAAGATCCTTCTAGAAGTGGAAGCTTCTTTAGGTCTTCTTACATCTGCCTTATTCTATTTTATTGAAAGGCCTTATTAATATTAACCTTTATTACATCCAAATATATTGATCTACCTATGTGCGGGTTAGGACCCTAACATATCCACCCCCTTAAAAACAACCTTGTCCTCAAGGCTTGAGATGTGGAAACTGCTACAGAATGGTAGTTGGCTCCCAAGTCGCATCTTCTAGAGTCGTATCTTTCCACTGGACTATCACTTCCTTGATGGTTCTATGATGCAGGTGACGCTCACGCTGGTCCAAAATTGCTTCTGGTTGTAGCCAAATGGATCCTTCTTCAGCTATCTAGGGAAGGTTGGTTTGAATTTGGCACCTAGTTCCAATCACCTTCTTTAAGCATGAAACATGAAAAACTGGATGTAGCTTTGACTAACTGGGCAGAGCTAACTGATATGTGACTTGTTCCACATGCTTGAGAACTGTATAAGGACCATAAAATTTGGGTGCTAGCTTCTGACAATGCTCGGCCTTGAGGGAATTTTTCTTGTATGGTTGTATTCACAGAAACACCTGATCCCCTTATGCAAATTGACATTCAGAGAGACCCTGATCGACTTGTTGCTTCATGCGATTTTGTGCCATGACCAAGTTTTCTTTAACGGTACGAAGAATATCCTCTCGAATTGTAAGTGTTTGGTCAATCGCCTGGACCTTCGAGGTACCCGGTAAGTATGAGAGAATTGAATGTGGCTTCTGTCCATATACCACTTCAAAAGGAGTCATGTGAGTAGCTATATGGTAGGAAGTCTTGTACCACCATTCGGCTAGGGGTAGCCATTATGCCCACTGATGTTTTTTTTCAGAGGAAAAACACCTCAGATATGTTTCCAAACTCTTGTTGACAACTTCTGTTTGACCAATAGTCTGGGGATGATAAGTTGTGCTGAGATGCAATTGGGTGCCCTGTAGCTTAAATAGTTCTTGCCAAAAATTTCTTGTGAAAGTTGGGTCACGGTCAGAAACAATAGAGTGCGGCATGCCATGAAGCTTGAAGACTTGGTCCATGAAAAGTTGAGCCACCGTGGATGCAGAAAATGGGTGTTGAAGAGCGCAGAAATGAGAATACTTGGAAAGGCAATCCACAACCACCATTATGAATGATTTATTCCCTGATTTGGGTAAGCCGGTAATAAATTCCATAGAGATATCCTTCCAAATAGCAGGTGGAATCGGAAGTGGTTGTAGTGTGCCTGGAGATTTGACTGTTTCTCCCTTTTTGCATTGACACACCTCACATTCAATGACAAAATTACAGATGTCCTGTTTCATACCATCCCAGAAAAAAGAATGTTTGACCCTGTCATAAGTTTTGGTGAACCCTGAGTGCCCCGCTGTGGGTGTAGCATGAAGCTCATAAAGTACCGTGGATTTAAGCTTTGATTGTTTACTTAAATACAAATGGCCTTTGTATTGAAGCTCATACTGGAGCCGAGAGTACCCTGGGGGAGTCGGATCCTTGGTCTGCAATTGCTGGATTAGATGTGAACTTTTGGGATCTTGAAGCCATTCCTGGAACATAGCTTGGAGCCAATCGGGTACAATGAAGGAAAGGGAAAAAAGGGATCCTTCTTCTTCATATTTTCAGGACAGTGCATCCACCACTACATTGTCTTTTCCCTTCTTGTAAATGATATCATAATCATAAAAAAAGAGCTTAGTCACCCATTTTTGTTTCTCCTGGGAGGAAATGCATTGTTCCAGAAAGTACTTGAGGCTTTGATGGTCGGTCTTAATTTGGAAGCGTTGCCCCAAGAGATAAGCGCACCACAGATCAACGTCATGCATAATAGCCAACATTTTCTTTTCATAAATGGGTTTGCCCAGATTCCTTTCAGACAGTTGCTTGTTGGTAAGGTTGACCCTCTTGCATAAGGACATTGTTGATTCCTTTCCCTGAGGCATCACATTCCAACAAAAAGGTCTTTGTGAAATCAGGAAGGGCCAGAACCGGAGTGGTGCACATGATCGTCTTCAAGGTTTGAAAATCTTGAGCACCGGCTGGAGTCCAAGTGAAAGAGTTCTTTTTTAGGAGAGCAGTGAGAGGTGTTGCAATATTTCTGTAGTTCTTAACAAACTTGTGATAATACCATGTTAAGCCCAGAAATCCACGCAAGCTTTTAAGAGTCTTTGGGTGCGGTCAGTCTTGCATAACTTCAATCTTTTTCGGATCCACCCTGACGCCATCCTTTCCAACCAGATGACCCAAGTATTCTACTTCTGAGGCACCAAAAGCACATTTAGACTATTTCAGGAAAAGTTGGTTCTAGGAGAGGAGATGGAGAACTTGATCCACATGAGAAAGATGGTTTGTCCAGGTTTTTCTATAGATGAGGATATCATCAACGAAAACTAAGATAAAATGATGGAGAAAGGGACATAAGACATGATTCATGAGGCTTTGGAAGGTGGAGGGGGCATTACACAGGCCAAAGGGAATGACCAAAAACTCATAGTGGCCCTCATGCATGTGAAATGTCATCTTGGGAATGTTTGCCTCTTTCATACGTATCTGGTGATAGCCCGAGCGAAGATCAAGTTTAGTAAAGAATTGGGTGCCACTCAATTCATCCAGGAGGTCATCAATGACAGGAATGGGAAATTTCTCTTTAATGGTCAATTTTTTGAGGACATGGAAGTCAGGACACATTCTCCAAGAACCTTCTTTCTTCAAGACCATGACTACAGGAGAAGAGTAAGGACTGTTACTAGGGAAGATAACGCCTACATTAAGGAGTTCCTGGACCATTTTCTCAATTTCATTTTTATGTGAAAAGGGGTGGTGATATGGACAAATATTGGGAGGAAGGATTCCGGGTACAAGGGGAATGGAATGATCATGAACACCGCAGGAAGGAGGGAGTCCTTGGGGAGTGGAAAATACCATTTGATGTTCAGAAAGGAGAGCTTGGAGGTCATGCGGCACCGTGGGTGTCTCTGTTGCTTGGATGGCATGGAGTTGGGAAATGACACCAGAATGACCTTTTTTGAGCATCTTTTCCATGCGATGGGAACTAATCACCTTAGGTGAACCAACAGTAATTCCTTGGAATTTATATTGGTGGCCTTCCTGGTTGAATTACATGGTTAATTCCTTAAAATCCATGAGAATGGGACCTAAAGTTCTTAGCCAGTCGACACCCAACACAATGTCACAACCACCCATGTCGATAGAAAACATATGGGATTTTAGGTGTTAGTCACCGATTTGGAGATGCACATTTTCACAGCTCCCTCCACATTTCATGGAACCACCATTGGCAATCATGATTTGGAAATTGTTGACAACATGGATGTAGTGACGAGTTTCTTGGGCAATGTGGCGATGAATAAAATTATGGGTGCTTCCACTATCAACCACAATGATGACCTTTCGATGCTTGATGTAACCGATTAACTTGAGGGTTTGGGGAGTGGAAAAGCTAGTGAGAGCATTGAGGGAAATGATAGGTTCTACTTCAGGAGGGTCTAAGGGAGGGGTTATGTCAGTGATTTCAGGTGACTTAGACACAAGGGGAGTTTCAACATCCTCTTCCGAAATATCCTCAGAGATGGCCATGAAAAGATTTTGTTCCTTACACTTGTGGCCCAAGAAATATTTGTCATCACAATTATAATAAAGTCCTTTGAGTTGGCGTTCAGCCATTTCAGCCTTGGTCAATTTTTGGATCTTTAATGGGGCGGAGGGAGTAGTGGGAGTGACGGGTTTAGGGCGAGGGATAAAGGTGGGTTTTTTATTTTGAGATGATACAACCTGTTGTGATTCTTTATCTCTTTTAGTAGCCTCCACCCAAGTTGAGGGTCGAGCCATGAGGAAATGGGCCCGAATCTCCTCCTTGAGGCCACTGATAAAACACTCTCAAAATAAAGCATTAGTCATGCCCTATGTTCGAAAAGCCAGGCACTCAAAGGTAGCTATGAAGTCTTCTATTGTTCTAGATTGTTTCAACTTTGTCAAATAGCCCAAATGGTTGGTGTCCATGTCAAAGAATTCATAAAGCTCAGTCACAAATTTGGTCCAAGCAATATACCCTTGACGGGAAGTTTTTCTCCATTGCCACCATTGCCAACGTTCTTGATCTAGATGGAGAACACCATACCAGAGTTTGGCCAAGTCATCTATGATGCCGTATAAAGAGAAAAAATGTTCCATTTGGGTTACCCAACTAGTGGGGTCCGAGCCATCAAATTTGGTCACATCCACCCATGGAAGGCGTATGTCACGTTGAAAGTGTTGGTGCTGAAAGGTATGGGAAAGGGAGGAAAGTTCACCTTCGGTCTTTGGAGGTGCTTCAGAGAAATGGTCATCTGTAGGGGTCTTCAGTTTGGTGCAGAGGGATGCAAAGACAGATTCAAGCTGGGTGGTCAGTTCTTGTTTGACTTCCTCCATTGAGGACTACATGGTTGTATTTATGGTTGCATTGATGGATGAATCGATGGAGGCAATAGTAGCATTGAGTTGTTTCACTTCTTTTTGGATCTCGAGGAAACCAGATTGCAAGGTGTTGAAGCGATTTTCCAGATCTTGGCTACGGGTATGGGCCATGAGGATGGGTGAAATGAAAAGGGGCGAGCAGGGTCAAAAATTTTTCCGAAAAATGATATGGATGAATGTGATAAGGGCGGAGAGATGAATCCAATGGAATAGGTCTCAAATAATGGTGAAAAAATTTCCAAACTCTGGTCTGAAGAATACTGTGGTGATGAAATCCCCAAATGCTTAACTAGAAGAAATGTGTATTTACTTGGCAACCCGAACACAGTTGCGTGGCAATGGATCTGGTTTATTTTAATTTGCTTATGTTTATGTCCCCCAAGGGTTAGGTATTCAAGGGTTCTATAGACAAGGGTTTGCCTTGTGCTATAGCTCTCTGATATATGTGTGGGGTCCAATAGTAATACTCGACCCAATATCTCAGGGCACTAACTAAGGAGGATAGACCGTACCCTTAGCCGTACTACCTGACTACCCAGGTACTAGAGAGTATCTTCCCGAGTGATATTCTCGATGAAACTATAGCAATCCAGCGACCGATAGGTTTATCTAAAGAGGGCTTCAAGAAATCTAGGCCGATCCGTACACATGTGTTGTCTGATGCACTACCACTCGAAGGGGTACCAACAAGGGTTACAAGGGTGGCCAACAGATGTGCGCTTAAGAACCACTTGTATTTATTGTGTGTATGAATCCCTCAATCGCAGGTTCATGCGTTTAATGATAGATCTCTATGGCTTAAAGACGTCGGAATACGTCTCTACCCTGGAAAAAAAATTCCAACAATTTCTGCCAAGGAAAGTGCTCTAATACCACTTGAAAGATACCAGATATAATAAATATGTAGAACATAAATAAAATGCTAGAAATGGTAGAATAACATTAATATATCCAACATAATCTCCACAATAACACACAAATGATATAAGAACAACAACAAATATAGCAATTTGATTCAGAAAGCAATGTTCACGGGCCTCTTAGAGGGGGGAACCTCCAATCGAGCAGTGGCCTGTTACAATAATATCCAAGCTAGGGTTTTCATACCCTCGACCCTTATTTATACTAAATATGTCTATTAAGAGAAGCATCTAGAGGAAGATCCTTCTAGAATCAGAAGCTTCTATTAGGTCTTCTTACATCCGCCTTATTCTATTTTATTGAAAGGCCTTATTAATAGTGACCTTTATTACATCCGAATATATTGATCTACCTATGTGTGGGTTAGGACCCTAACATTGATTTGCTGATGCAGGTTGCTTTCAATGATCTCATAATTAGTTGTAAAGTGCTTAACCTCTGTCGAAGAAACATGCATGATGAACTGTTGATCCAAAATTTTCTATTCATCATATCTCTTCTCTTTTTTGCTACAATTCCTCTTTTTCTGCAAATCATATGACTGTAACTCAGATATATAACTTTATTCTACTAATGTGTCAATATTCTCATCATCTTTAAAGTTTTTAAAAGAAATAGTCTGATCTTCATGAAAACCATCTAACATAGATGCATTTAATACAATGTCAAAAGCATCACCATGGTTTTCATAATGTGGATTAACAATCCCTTGATCATGATGTGAGATATCTTCTGCTACAACAGAGTCTTCATTAATATTTGGAACTTTGTTCAATAGATTGAAACCATGACAACATTTGGGATATAAAAGGTCAGCTGAAAATATGCCTTTGCAAAACAAATGAAAGGTAGCATGAAAATCTACCAAAGAACTGATACTGGCAATTGGAAGAGACTGGCACTAGTCAAGAGCAATCCCCTCTAGTAAATACCTGAAAATATTAATTTGAACATCCTTGTGTACAATTTCAAGACGCTGAATAAAGTCATGAAAATCCAACAAGTGTTCAGCTGGCACTTCCCACTCTTCTCCTCGAAATTTGGGAATACTACGTTCCCATTCATCTCTACTAGGCACTAGATTAGGGAAACCAACAATCTTTGAAAAATCACAGAAAGCATACCTCTTCGCTAAGATCTTATTCATGTCATACTAGTGGAGTCACCAACAAATTTATGAAAAATGGAGTCACCACTGAATTCGTCCTTCATGGAGTCGCCAGATAGATGATTACAACCAAATGATGTCCAGACTTTGTCTATCATCAAAGATGGATCTTGTCGTCTCCCAAGGAAGATGAGATTCAATCTCCTCTCCCCGGCAATGACACCAAATTGTTATCACTCCAGGAAACTCTCCTAGGTTGTATCTCAGAGATGACTGGTAACTGAACCCTTTTTGTAATTATTTACTCAATAATGGGTGTGGGGTTGGATCAAGATGAATGTATAATTAATTGGATTGTATCTTCAATATAGTCTAGTTATATTCAAACAATACAAGGCCTTCAAGAGCTATTATCAGATAGGTTTGTAAATCAGATGGATAAGAAGCCAATCAGTTAACCAGAACATACATAAACCATATATACGATGGGTCAACAAACTAGAAGTGGATTCTTATGATTCTTGTTTAATAATCAAAGGTAAGATGATAGTTACCATAGGACATTTAAATAGAGACAAATAAATAATTTCAACTCATAGGCATAAAATAGAAATGAAAAGAAAGTCTAACAATAACAATGAAAGAAGCTTGCAAGTTGAGTATATTAAAGAAAGTGTCTACATCACAATAACAGTAGAGTTTAGAACTCAAATTCGAACCTTAGTCTCTAAATTTGATAGGATTTATAGACTTTACAAGCATTTTCAGATCCTCAAAATATGGATTTGATAACATCTTCTCCTATCTCAAATTCAAATTTGTGAGGTGGCTCGAAAAGACAAACTTTGTGGAAATATGCTGCTCAAATATTTACCCATATCTCTCAAACCAAAACCGCTATGTAAAAAATGGAAAAGGATTTTGTATATTGGTTTGATGTGAGAAAAAACCTCTCTTAGTTATTTGATATTCGTTTTCATTTGCCCAGGATCTCCATTTCAAAAGCATGTGTGAAACAGGGAAATTCTGAGATCCAAAAATTAGGGCTCAGAGATGAATTTGATTCTCCCAATATATGATACATATAGGAAAACTGAGAGAGGATATTGTTCTTTGACATGTTTTAAAAGAAAAACTCCTCTCGTTGCTAAAAAATATTCTTCAATTGTTCAGAATGATCATTTGAAAATGATGACTCAACACAGTAAAAACAGACTTTTCTGCACTTTCGGTGGCTTAGAAGCCCTTTTGGAAAGGTGATTAGCCACCGAAACCTAAGTTTTGACTTTTTTGAAGGTAAAACCAAATCAAATGTTTTTAAAACTTTATTACAAACCTAAGGCTCTAAAAAATTAACCTTAAAAAATTTAGAAATGTATTTTTCAATGACTTCCTATCACCTAAAATAAACAAATTTGACTGTGTTATTTGAGGAGATAACACTGCGCATGGACTCAAACTTTCTCTAACCAAACCCTTATCCAACAACTCTTGGACTTGATTATTTACCTCTTCATTCTCTTGAGGTGTCAACCTATATGCTTCTTTGTTTGGAAAACTTGCTCCTGGAATAAGGTGAATGCGCTGACTAATACTCCTAATGGGTGGTAGAGAATGAGGTAACTCATCCACCAAAATATCAACAAAATTATCCAACAATTCTTTTATCTCTATAGGAGGATCATCCACAAAATTACTTGTAAGGATGAATCTGGGATTTTTCACCAGAAAAAACTGCATCTCTTATTCCTTCTTGACTTCATTCAAGATTTCCTTCCCACTCATGAGAAGTATACTTGGGATAGCTTCTTCCTTCACTTTCTTATCCTCCATTGGCAGCAACATATGTGTATGGCCATTCTTCTCAAGGGTGTAAGTATTTTTTCACCCATTGTGTATGAAATTTTTGTCAAATTTCCATGGTCTCCCCAATAGACCATGAAAAACGTCCATGGGTATTACATCACACAAAATTTCATCTTTATAATCTCATATATTAAATTCAACATTGCAATGTCGATTACCATGACTTGGTGTCCCTTCTGCAACCACGATACCTTTTATGGGTTTGGATGTGTAGTTGTCTATAGCTCCAAATTTTCCACCATTTTTTTGGATACCAAATTATCAGTGCTCCCATTGTCTATGATCACCTTACATACCCTTTACTTGGTCTTGCAAGTAGTCCTGAACAAACTGTTTCTCTGAACTGGCTCTTTTTCTTCTTTTTGTGTCTTTAAGAGAACCTTCCTCATCATGAGGGACTTCCCTTCTTCCACTACTTCTGCCTCAACATTCCTTCTTTGACATATTCCCTATCTTTCCATAGGCATAGTATCTCACTTCTCCTCCTCTACTTCTTCATCTTCCTCAAGAAAAAGAGTTTCTTCCACCATGTTGTCTACCTCTGAAACTTCCTCCTCTTTTTGTATGACCGATACTTTCTTGCTTCAGGTTTGGGTTTCTGGAACTTCTCTCGGACGGTTTCCTTGCCTCTTCTTGGACTTTTTCCTCTATTTTGATGGCTTTGTTTCCTAGATAACTTCTCTTCTTATTTTAGTGCTGACTGATAATCATCTTCCATCATTATCATGGTCATTATGTTGATTTACTCTTGGATTTCATATCTCAGTCCATTAATATACCTAGCAACCTTTTCCTCATCACTCTCTTTATGCCCTGCTCTGATTTTCAATCTTTAAAACTCCTCAGTGTATTCCTTCACTGACAAACCCTTCTTTCTCAAGTTCTGCAATATCTTGAACATATTGATCCGATAGTCTTTGGGTATTAACTTAGCTTTCAATTTATCTACCATCCTATCCCAATTCTTGATCTTTTACTTACCTTTGTTCCTTATGTCAGCTTGCAATTCATCCCACCATAGCGTTGTGTGTGCCTTTAGTCTAGTAACAACATGCTTCGCCTTCCTTTCATTTTCAATATCTTCATAATCGAAGTACTTGTCTAAGGTTTTTATCATATACAGTAGCTCCTCAACATCCAAGTTGCCGTCATACATCAGGATTTTCATTTTTGTTCTATCTCCCATTTTTGCAACAACTCTCAACAAGTGTTCCTCTCTAGCATCTTCTCCTGCAGCTTCTTCAACTTCCATCTCTTCACTCAACTTCACTAATGTCACCAACATTAGGATCTCTTCTTTGTGTTGTCTCCATGGCATCTAATCTTCACGAAGTTGCCTCATATCTTCTTCCATGGATGGATTTGCTACAGGTCTGTCCCTACATCTTCTTGGTGGCATGGTTCCAAATTTTCTCCACACAGAGCTTAATTATGGCTCCGATACAACTTGATGTAGAACCCACCCTCTCACAGGTTCTTCATGACCTCTCAGTCTAGGATTGTTCCAGTCGAGAGCTAAAATCATCTCATGATCTCCCTCTGAGCCCAAAATCTGAATACATGGGTCCTAAAAAAAATCTTTCTGAATGAAAATTTTCATTTTTGGGAGTCCCTGAGCGCATACAAAGCCTCCCCGGAGATCGAGGGCCAAAAACGTGGGCCAAATCTTCTAACCCAAAAATTTTCGGGACTTCAGGACTTCTTATCCCTCTTATCTCTTGACACCAATTATGTGAACTACCAAACACTAAGTGGCTAGATCAATAGTTCACAAGGAACACTGAGATCAACGGATCAGATTATATCTTCGGGCTTCTACAATTTATTTACAACACCCTTTTCCACAAATCTCCTAGATCGCCAAAAAGTAATTTCGACGAGTCTCAAATCGATGGTCCACAAGCTCTGACCAAATGAATGGTCTATATCAATTCCCTTCAGGCTTCGACGATTTTCTTTGGTCATCAAACAACATGAATTTTTGTATCTACCGACACTAAAATGTCGAAGGGTTATCCTTCCTCCACATGTCCCCTCCTAGATCGATGGCTAGGATTCCTTCAGGACTTCAACAAATTTTCTACCCTTTTGCATGACAATTTGATTTCACTAAAGTGTCAAGTCTCCAAAATGCAGGATATTGTTCCATGAATCCTCTCCAATGGATGGTTGGGATTGACTCTGTCCTTTGGGCCTTCGAGAGCCCAAAAATTGTTCCTCTCTAATTTCCCCTGAGTGTCAGACCTCCAGATCTGTTTCCCCATGTCCTCTAGGTGATCAATGGTCCAGATCTAATTCAGACTTTGGGACTCTAGATATATCCACATTCTCTTCCCACTATTATTATGAAGTATCTACCCTTTGAACCTTCTAATCTATTGATGCATGTCCTTTCTGATGGATGACCCAGATGAACTCTGAGTCTTCGGGACTTTGGGGGTCACAAATCCAAACTTCCTATGAAGCGCTAATCCACTGGAGTACACGATCTACTGACATGTGTCCTCAGATTTTGGACAGCAACGATTCACTCCAGACTTCGGGACTTCGGGTGTCCTGACTTCTCCACAGGTCGAATCCTCTGAATACACAAAGTTTGAAGGACTTTGTCGATTAAACCTCTCGCAACTCCTCCTTATCCAATGACTATCCTCTTTCCTACAACCTCCCTAATGGATCTTGACCATAGATCTTCAATCCTCGATAACTACTCCTTTAAACTTAATCTACGACTTCTCCGAATGCGTGAATTCTTAAAGACTTACAAGGTTAAACCCCGTGTTTCTTATCCATATCTAAGGGTGAAACAATACCTTGGATCCTCCTAAAAACATCTTCGTCATTCAACTTTAAAAATAATGAATCCTCTCCTCCTTGAATATTATGACCGATATCCTTCCTGAGCTTAACTGCAAGAGACAAACAAAATCTCTGGTGCCCTCATGTGCGCTCCTCTGGCACTTCTAAAATTTTGACTTAGAAATTTTACAAGTCCCTCCTGCATAACTCTTATACTCACTATCTCTTCTGAGCTTTGTTCCTCTAAGGTTTATATACCTCTGGTGCACTCCTTGCATCCCTAGAACTTCTAAGAAATTCTCTGGACATAGATATTTATGAGAAAATATCCTCTTACGCACTCCTTACATTCATCCCCTCTGAAACTTCTTCAAAACCTAAAAACAATATTTTCCCGATGCACTCCTTGCATGGGTCTTCTTCAATATTTTCTCTCCTTTGAGAAACTATGCACTCTCTACACTTCAACTGAACAATTGTGCACTCCTTTCACTTCTACTGTAACTTCACATTATCTCTTTTTATCTTCTGAGTCTATCTTAACTTGGTCTATGAACTCCTTGTGGGCACTATGCACTCCTTTCATCAGGACTCTCAGAAGAGAAACAATTACATGGATGATTTTAGGGGCTAAATTTCGCTCATGGGCTAATTTTCCATGGTTTTTCCAAAAACGAGATTCGCTATTTTAAAAATTATTCGCCCAAATTCTATAGGAAAAAATTATTTTACCTTAAAAATCACCAAAATTTGATAAAAACTATATAAAATCCTTAGAAATTTGAATATTTTTACAAAAATATCGCCAATCATTTATAGTTGGCATATAAAGGATTAGTAAGATTCGCCAAGGTTTCTACATTTTAAAACAAATTTCCATCCTTAAAATCATCCCTGGAAACAACTGAAACTTACAAAAACATCAAAGGTTTCCCCACTTAACCATGAAAAACATGTTCATGCACAAAAGATACATAAACATATAAAACACAGGGAACATAAAGAAAACATCACATGTACTCAAATAAATTAGATGAACACAACACCATACATGTAGAATCAAACCTCTCTGCTTGTATTCATTCAGTAAAATATGTACATGGACTCATACAACTCTTTGCAACTCTTCATAAGATTTGACAACTCTCTTAGCATCAATAACAATAACATTCAACAACAAATATAATATTAGCAGCCTCTACAATAACATTCAACAGACTCATTTGGGCATATAATACATATATTTATACAACAAGGGGCTTCTCGAGCCTTCCCTCCATACTACCTTAGAGCTATTCTATCATAGTAATTACATACATCTACTAAGGAATATTACATTGAATGGAAATTACATTCAGATACGAGTCGATACTAAGTATCTGTACAACCTTATCTTCTAATTAAAACGATTAGAATCCTTGGCGACCTTATGTGATGGATCAAACCTCAAAACATTTAAAATATTTAAATAAAATCCTTTCAAAACAAAAAAAATGTGCCCTCCTTGGAATTCAAAAACAATTTGAAATTTGCACGCTGGGTGTTGAGTTGCCCTCCACCCGGATTATTTAATGATGATGGTGAAGCTCCTGCATCAATAAGTGTCAAACATTGAGTTACTTTGAATCAACTAAACAATATTTTAACTTTCATCACATTCCTACACACCAAATTCACCTCACGTCATTGTATATAGATGATAAAACATTTGATTATATCACAAGTATACCATGATTATATAAGTGCACATTAGTTGACTTCAACATAAAATTATTTGATCAATATGATATTAGCACTACAATCTACTCTTGAAAATAGGCTAATTATATAAAAAAATGTGGGGTTTCAAAAACCTTGATAGTAAAAGAGAAAGGGACTGACTTACAATGGTGTAGAGGAACGATCCTTTATCCCTTCAATCATTGAGAAAAATACCACTAAAGAAAATTTTCCAGTAACAAAACTTATATCATCTTTCAATGACAAGTAGAAGGGAAAACCTTTGGTTCTTTGTTATAGGATAAATCCGTAAGTGCGAACACAAACAGATCTCCCTAGATCCACCTGGATCTAGAACAAATCAAGACAGAATGATACTCTTTCCCTAGATTTAGATTATTGAATGTACTAGGAGGCCATAATCATGAGCATACCTTATGATCACTTCCTTGGGTCTTTGTTGTACCAGCTTCACTCCGATGCTCTTGTGCAGTCATGATCAAGACAATACAAACCAATTGAAGTGAAGTAAACACATTCTATTCAATAATTAATCTATGCATATGATCAAGGAGTTATGCAATAAAGTACAATTCACTTTATGGGAAAGGGACACATTGTTGTATTATATTGATAGAAAGTAAAACTTACAACTAGATCCTTGATGTCGCAAGCCTCCTTTCGATGACCCTTAGCTCTGACACACACACTTGCTCACTTGCATGAAGAAGATCAACCACTTTTGATAACCATACTGGAGTTCTTAGCTGTTGTGGCATCAGTCCTTCATACAATCTTTCACTTAATTCTCCAATGTCTCTCTTGCTTGTTTGCTTCTAACCTTTTCCATGAGAATCCTCTCAATATATAGGAGGAAATGAATTAGTTACTTAGATAGGAATGATCCAAAGATATCAGGAAATCCAGTACTTAGATAACCATTCGAATGCCATCTCATCATTCTAGAAGATTCCCTTCTAGAAGCTTCAATAATTCTTCTTTTTCTCTTATTTAGAAAGTGTTCGCACCCTAACAGTTAGGCACAGTGTGAAATTATTGCACCCTGGCTTAAGGTAGCCTACGAGAATCAAGCATTCTCATAGGAAAATGTATAGACACCCTGCGAACCTTCCTCAAAACTGTGATTTTTGGAGAAAGATGAAGGTAAATTTTCTCAGGAAAAGATTCTAATGAAGAGCTTGAGTACGCCATCCTTAATACATCATCATGATGACCAAAATCATGGGTAACAGAATGCCCCCCAAAGTTTGAGATTGGAATGAGTGACAGTCGATAGACTTTGTAAGCTGCATGTGTGTGTCAAGAACCAGGAGCACATCTAATCGTAGACTTGCAAACAATCAAGCATCGGCAAAGTATCATATATATCAATTCCTAGGTAGGCATTCCCATACTCATATCACAGACTGATGACATTGTAGACATGGGTCATGGCCACCGATCATACATTGTGGATCCATGCCATCAAAATATAGCATAGCCACCTGAATACATTGTGGATCTATGAGAAAATTTTCAAATCAAGATGACATAGCCACGAAACATACACAGTGGATCTATGTGTCGCAAATTATACATACTCCATCGCAACCCATATTAGAAAGATAATATCCAGGGTCTTCAATCTCGTCGCCCAAAGTACGAATCTATCCATGTGATTACATGTGTTGAAGTCGAACATGGTAGAAACCACTTGATTACCGGTCAATGATACAACCGTTAACAAGTGCGAGGGAAATCACCATTGATGTCAATGACTCCCAAGGTACCATAGTACAATCCATTGAATGTGAATAAATGATTTGATGTCGAACATTCAACGAAATCTCTTGATCAGGGGTCAATGATGTAAACCCACTATCGAAAGCAAGGAAACTTGCCATTGAGGCATGCAAGCTCCAAGGTACTAAATAATTTCTAAGTTTTGATTTTGGATAATGTGCTGAAGTCGACGGAACAGAACTCATCACAGGAGGGCCTTGATGTATCCCCCATCAATGACATGAAATGAGTAACAGATTTTGAAGGTGAAACAGAGCACTTCGCAAATTGAACTGGACACAGGGAAGGCCGACTCGGAAAGAATGGACAGTTGTAGATGGCCGACTCAATATAGGTTTCAGGTGGACTTATCTTGAACATATGAATGACACGACCAATGATTTGGCAGCATTGACTCAAAGATGACACATGAAATAACCTTGTAGTAAATCGAATGAGAGACAAATGGATTTCCCAAGCCAGCTTCAAATGATGAATAGGGGGTGTCATGTTCAAGAGAGACACTTACTGCCAATCAATACAAAGATGAAACATATCCCTTTCCCAAATTTTCCCCCACCATTGTTGGCAAGTACCTCTTTATTTTTATGCAAGATTGAAGAGGATCACATATGCTTGTTGATATAAGCTCATCCTTTGTATGAGTCCCTCGGAGTATTTTTAACGAACCCTAAGAAGGAGTGGTTCGGTCCCATCACGGGTCTGTCAATGTTTGCTTAACAAGTCCAGAGATAGTAAACTCGAATGTTTTTCAAGATTATAGAGTTTGGAAAAACACTTAAAAGAGAACTCTCTCAGTTCCTTTTTCGTAAAATAGTTTGGATAAGACCAAAAAAGAGAGAAACTATCGCTTACCAGACGCGTACTTCAAATACTTTAGCAAGCGTGAAAATAGCAAGGTTGCTCAACGATCTTTTCACGTTTAGAGAGTCTAAAAAGAGCTTAAAGAAGACTCGAGGGGGGTTCCTTTTTCGTATAACCTTGTTGAGCCCGAAAAAGAGATAAAACTATGCTCGATCACGTTCTCTTGTTTTACGAGCGTAAGAATGGACAAAAACGATGCTCGAGGTTTTATGTAAAAACCACAAAAAACAACCAGAATCACACCATAACGGAGAAAAATAAATCCATATCCTTTTGATAATCATCGATGTTTCACACCTGCAAGTCACCACACTCATTTTTATATTAGTAATTAGGTTTAAACAATAGATAAACATGAAAACCCAAAAATGACATAGTAAAAAGTAAATTAAATGAGTAAATACACATTGTTACCATATCATTTCACATTTTCACTATTGAGTTCCAAAACCCCCCATTTTACCCTCCGACTTCGGCTTTGATTTTTGGGAGCTACAAGAGATCATTTGACAAGCTGTCAACATCATTATGGTAAGCTCTCCTTGCTTGATCTTTTCATGGTTTAAATTTCTGATTTCATTGGTTAATTTTTTGTATTTTCAAGTGGTTTTTGAACCCTAAATGCGCGCAGGAATTCTCGCAGGCTGCCCATACGGGGCCTGCGAGAATGATACTTTCTCGCAGGCAAGATTAGGGCCACCTACGAGGGGTTCACACTGTGTATAATAAGGCACTTGCGAGCAGCGCAGAATTCAAATTTTTTTAAAATGTTTAGCCAATGGAAAAGATCTAAATCATGAATAAAATCACTAATCCACCCTTTATGTTCCTTGTGCAGGTATTTGACTAACAATCATGGTGCTGGAGTGGCGGGAATGAGAAAATGAGGAGGATAACGCTAATGCCGAGAATCACCCTCCCACCATTGCAGCATTGAGATATTGTGGTCTCTTAAAATACTTCTGTATCCCGGGCATGAGAGCCCAAGTCTAATTACTGGAGTATTTAGTCTGTATGTGGGATCCAGACCAGCAAGTTTTCATTGTAGGAGCTCATACTTTAGCCATTGACATAGAGGACATATACTTCTTGACCGGATTATCCAGGCGTAGGTCTCATGTCAGTTTGACCGGCAGCAGAGGTGGCGGGTTAAAAATGAGTGAATATTGCAATCAATACTGCGTACCCAAGGCCGAAAGAAAGAAAGGGAAAGTGGTGATATGGGGAGTAACAGACTTGAATCTCCACACTATTCTCTTTACGATTGCTCGGATGGCTGGGATTTATGCTCCCCATATGGCATTTCAAAGCTATTTCCAGTACGCCATCGAGTGTACTGAGCCCCGAGTATTTAACTGGGCTGATGCAGTGCTGTGCAGTATCAAAAGACAACTAACAAAGTGTAGGTGGGGTGAACTGAAACAATTTGGATATGGATATTTACTAGTGTCCTTCTTCCTTGAGAGGGTCCCTTTATTCTGACTACAGGCAGAGTGGAACCTACCAGGTCCTAGGGATCCACACATGCTTAGATGGTGTCATCTTATGGCCCAACACGTGGCAGGACCAATCGTCAAATATGACGATATTTTCTTTGACTGGCTTCGTAACCAGATGCTGATGGTCGATGACTACGTCTATGTCGGGTTGGATTTCCGAGGAGATCTGGATCTGGCACTACCTGAAGACGCTCAGTGGGGAGACCTCGGTAAGAAGTACACACCTTTTCTTTTTTTTAAATGTTTTTGAATTTTTATTGTATTTAAATGTTTTTGTTTTATATTGATTATCCAAAGACTAACACAAAAATGTTTGTTGATAACACAGATGTTGGACAGTATAGACCTGCTGGCAGTTCTCCTATCCAGAGGTGAGGAGAGGTAGCAGTAGCAGTACCACAGTATGTCGAAGACTATCAGATAGTGGAACAGAATTTAGAGGGTATGACAACAGACATTCCAGATATGACTATGGAAGAGATTCCATGACGCGATCAACGTCACACTGTAGGGGTATCGGCAACTATGGGTCGATTGCTCCGTAGGGTAGCTAGGGAAGTAGTGTGTTACCGTGAACGTCATCCATGATGTTACTTTGTAGAAGCTATAAGCTTCAATTTTTGATATTTTGGTCTTCGGACAAACTTTTTGTAAAAAACAAACTCTTTTGATCATTATATATACAGATGGCTTCTACCGGTTTACTTTATATTGCGTGAATTTTAATGTGTTTGATTTATAAATGGTTCAAATGTCTGTCTAATACATAATTAGCTAAATCATATGTTAATGTATTAAGACGTCTAGGAATATGTTGATATTCAATATGATCAAAATACCTTTCCAAGAGGTGAATTCACAAATACACCCGTAACAAAGTAGGACTTTGAATAGAGTAGATATTACTTAGTTGTAGTACTACCAACTGCGAGTCAAGTCGCACAACCAAATCACGAATTCCAAGCGAGATAGCATCAACCAATAATTCAATAACGACGCTATACTCTGCAATGTTGTTGGTCGCACGGCCGAGGCATACACCTCTTAAAGATACGAGTTCGTTTGTAGGGGCATAGATTTCCCACGCAGCAGAAGCTAGGTTCTGAGTAGTACGAATAGTGCCATCAACGAAGCCAATATAGGGTAGCGAAGACTTTGACATCTGGAAATCAAACACAATGTCACATAAGGGAAAAGACGAGATAACGTCAAAATCAAACCAAAGTAACACACACAAAGTATGATACATAAAATACAAGTATTTGTGCACAAATGACTTATGCATAATACTTCTTCAAGTACAACTCATTCCTTGGTTCACTCAAAGGGATACCATCATAATCAACCAGCTAATATGCTCCTTATCCAAAACTCGGCGAAAAATATAAGGACCTCTCCACTTTGGCTCGAACTTCCCAGCTCCTAAGACATCTCGATCCTGTTCATAAAGAAGAACAAGATCACCTTCAGAGAAAACATGAGGCTTGAAATGCTTGTCATACTGCGCCTTGACACATTTCTTTTGGGCTTCTATTATGAGAGTGGAGTCACGTCGAGTCTCGTCTAATCGCATTAGATACAACAGATGTTCTTCTTCAGTAGAAGTATTGGGTAAGAGTTTGACAGCTAGCTTCAGAGAAGGTATCTCACATTCTATTGGAAGAATGGCTTCCACACCATAGACTAATAGAAAAGGCGTAAACCCCGTAGCGGATTTGACAGATGTCCGATAAGCCCACAATGCCGAAAACAACATCGTGTGCCAGCTTGTTTTATGAATTCCTATCATCCATCGAAGCATAGTTATAAGAACTTTTTTTATGGCTTCGACCTGGCCATTAGCTTGTGGATAATAGGGGGTTGAGTTCTCATGACGAAGACCCAACTTTTCTGTAAGTTCAGACATCATAAAATTCCTAAAATGACTACCGTGATCAGTAACGATAGCTTGAGGAACACCAAAACGAGCTATGACATGGTTAAAAAGAAACAATGCGACAGTCTTTCCAGTATTATCGAATGTTGGCATCGCCTCGGCCCACTTTGTAAAGTAATCAACAGCTACAATGATGTAACCATGCCCCTCGGCCGAGTGAGGGTGACATGTCATGAAATCAATGCCCCATTTCGTGAAAGGACCAACTAAGACCACAGGATGCAGAGGAGCGAGATGTGACCGAATTTTCTGATTGTAGGTCTGGCAGGCATGACACTTCTGTACAGCAGTAATGCAGTCATTGAACAAGGAAGGAAAAAAATATCCTGCGCATAAGATCTTCTGGGCAGTAGCATACCCAGACATATGACCACCACATGCTCCAGAATGGCAGTCATTCAGAGCTTTCTCGGCTTCATCAAACGTCAGACAACGTCGAAAGACAGAGTCAATTCCTTGACGGTAAAGAGTATCCCCGAGGATGATGTATTGACGTGCTTGATAACGGATGCGACATCATTCTGAACTATATAAAGCAGGCCGGAAAGTCTGGGTCTGGAGATATATAATGATATTCCCATACCAAATATCGTCAGTGCTAATAAGGAAAAGTGATTCATCGGGCAATGAATCTACTGCTACATTTTTCGTGGCAGAGTGAGGAAAATCACATATCAACTCAGCGAAAACTAAGGATTTCTTAGATGTGGCGCAATCGAATTCCAAGTCAAACTCCTGGAGTATGACAATGCACTTGGAGTATTTGCCCCTCAACAATTGACGTGTTAAAATATATTGCATGGGGTTGCAATGAGAAATCACAGTAGTTTTCCTTGAAAGGATATAATGTCGAAAACGTTGAACTGCTTGAACGACAACCAAGGCCAGTTTCTCAACATGTTGATACTTTATCTCCATGGATGTGAGACATTGACTCAAGTAATAAATGACATGTTCATCATGCGAATCATCCTCTTGGACCAGAACCATGCCGATGGTATACTCATAGGCAGCAAGATAAAGAAAATAATCACGACTATAATCAGGAGGAAAGAGAAGCGGAGATCGGGTGAGGGATAGCTTCAAAGCCTCAAAATAATTGTTAGAAATAGTATCCCAAATGAAGTCTGAACCTTTCTTCAGTAGTCGGGTAAAACCACGAGTAATCTAGGCATAATTAGGAATGAAACGACGAAGAAAGTTTGCTTTCCCCTGCAAACTTTGAAACTGACGCAATGTGGAAGGAGGAGGAAGATTAAGAATCGCCTCAACCTTAAGTGGATCCACCCTGATCCCTTGACGTGAAACGATGAAACCTAGAATACGGCTGGATTCTACGCAAAAAACACATTTATGAGGGTTTAAACGAATACGATAGAACTAACAACGAACGAAAATAGCTCGGAGATGAGTGGGGTGATCGACTCGACGTAAAGAGTGAGATGGTAAATCATCCAAATAGGGTTGAACGATATGCTTTATATCATGAAAAGCATAAGACATAGCATGTTGAAATGTCGCACCAACATTCTTAAGACCGAAGGGCAGTTTCCTATAGGAAAAATTACCCCAAGGACAAATAAACGCAGTTTTATGTTGGTCCTCGGGAGCGATGTTAATTTGATTATAGATGGAGAAACCATCCATGAGAGAAAAGATTTCACTTCTGGCACAGTCATCAACAATCTGGTCAACGAAAGGGGTTGGAAAGTTGTCTTTTGGATAGGCTTTGTTAATATCCCTATAATCAACACATACACGAATACTGCCTCCTTTCTTATCAATTGGAACAGGATTGGAAACCCATTTTGTCAGAGCCACGGGATAAATAAAGTCGGCTTTGAGAAGTTTTTCAACCTCAAGTTTGATAGCTGCCGCTTTACGTGGGTGTACAGGACATAGGCGTTGCCGGACAGGTTTAGCTCCGGGGTATGTCTTTATCTCATGAACAACAATAGAAGGGTCGATACCGGGCATCTCTTCATAACTCCATGTGAATATATCATGAAATTATTTGAACAGAGATGTATAAGTGACAATTTCCTCTGGAGAACACGAAGCTCCAATATGAACATTTTCAACTATCCCAGGTTTAATAGATATATCAATGGGAATCGTGGGAGATATATTACTGAGGTTCCCTTCAGCAAACACATCATGTGTAGATCCGGGAATGGTCGATATGACAACAACGGTCGACGGAGTCGAAATCCGTTGGTAGTTCTCGAGAGTGTGTTGTTCCAAAAAGAGTATGGAACGATGATGCCCATCATCCCAAGGAGTGTCTTCCATGACAGACATAATCATCTCGTCAGTAGGAAAAAAAACAAGAAAAGGATCCGGAGACAACTCATCAAGAGAAGAGGTAGAAGGTTTTTCCAATTGAATGGCATGATAAGCCGACTCAACCGGACTTAACGGCATGATGTCGCCGAAACGAGTATGATCTCCTGGGTCAGGGACTATCCAAGGGTCGTGTGACGCAGGAATTTCGTGAGGTACAGTGGAGATCATATTGATAGAAGGAACTGACAGGCATGGAATATCGGGTGGTGGAATGGGAAAGGTACCCATTAACGAGGAATCCTTTAAAAGGCCTACCCCGACATTCTCATAACCCGGAGGGGTTTTAGCTATAAATGGCACATTGCCAGTACGAGTATCAGAATTGAAAAAGGCAAGTTGGTCAACTGTAACAAACTTTCCCTGATGAGGAAAATGTACCACATGGAAAAGTGTTGACACAACAGCGTGCATGGAATCAATCCAGCTACGACCAAGCAGAAGATTATAATCTAGGGGAGCATCGAAAACTTCCACTTCAACTTCGACTGTCTTACCTTCTAGAGTAATGGGAAACGATGGAAGAACACCGTAAGGCTTAAAACCAGAACCATTAAAGGCTTTCAGATTATTTTGTGATTCATTTAAGGGAGGAGAGGCAATGGCTTTCCAACAAGCAAGAGACATTACACACGTAGAGGCACCCTCATTAATAACAGTTCGACAAATGTTCTTGTCAGAGACAACAACTTGAATTTGAAACGCAAGCTGAGGGGGTAACCTTGGAATGTTATCTTCCAAGTCAAATAATATTAAATTCGTATCTGTTGGGTCAATTCCACCTATATCTTTAAACAGAGACTTATGTTGTGAAGGACAAGACTGAAGGACTTCAAGGGCTGACATCACTGAAGGTGCCTGGGCCAGATCTTCTACAATTCTATAGTTCTGGGCAGCACGAGCATGAGGATTGAAAGCCGACTTGCGAACAACACCTTTAGGGGGTCGAACGGCTGTATCAAGACTCGGTCTTTTGAGATGAAGAGGACCGTTCGTAGGTGGAGTTGGTGGAGAGGGTTGTACCAAAGCAGGAGGGAAATCGTCAACCGTCTCCTTAGATGGAGAATAATCTTTGGCTCTAGTTGCAATTGCAACGTCGTTCTTCTTAGAATCACTAGTACACATCAAACCATATGATGTCATAGAAGTAGATGGTTGGTCATGGATGACCAACTGAGCCTGTTGTTGAGACGGGAAGGGTTGGGACAAGACTACCGGTGCAGATGGTTTCGGCATTCCTTGAAGGAACTTAGTAACTTCGGCATGTCGAGGACAACCCTTCGTATAGTGATCATCACCACAGATAAGGCAAGGGTAGCGTGGTTTGTTCTTATCTCGATCTTCAACAGGAGCATTTTTAGTTTGTTCTGTTGGATTATTATTCTTGCCCTCCTTATTCTTGCCTCTCCCCTTTTTGGATTTACCTTTACCGGTCGGGGTAGATTGAACAGCGTTTACCTCAGAGGTTTTATCGGCGGGAGTGGTAGGAGACGAAGCATTTTGAACATTAGAATATGTATATTTAGGGGTTGTATTTGAAACAGAATGTGAGTGGGTATGGGTAGTACCAATCACACCATCAGCTGCATGCGAAGCAACTGGAGTAGTCGAAGTGCTGGAAGTACCAGGACGAGGTAGTTCAGGTAGCAAATTGTAAAGTGTTCTCGTTTGCGAATAAACGAGATCAAGATATTGGGCACGACTTATAGCCTGCTCCTCCATAACAACACCACCCATAGAAATGTCTTTACCAATTTCATTCACAAAGGATTTCGTGAACCATTCGGCCAGTAGCTGATCAGGGAGTTCAAGTTTGATGAGACGTCCTCTCCGTCTCCACTCATGTATATGATCTGAGATGTGAGTGCCCTTAGTTTTTTTAAAATAAGTTAAGATCTCAGTCACAGTATCATAACGGATCAACAACTGGTAATGTGTAAGAAAATCCATAGCAAGGGTGTTAAAATCGGAGAAGGAACCTCGTGGAAATTCAATATACCACTTTGCAGCAGACCCTGTAAGGGTTATTTGAAAAAGACGTAGGTGAATAGAGTCATCCATCAAAGAGTTGGATGAACACCATAGATGAAAGGTCATTACGTGATTGTTCGGGTCCTCTCCCACCTTTCCATCGAATTTGGGAATGTCCGATGGAAGCTTGGCTGGAATAACCGGCCATTGGGGAGAGTGACGAATAGGATCATTCAGAATCCTAGACAAATCTGGCAAGTCCAAAGTAGCAAGAAAAGGTAACTGCCTATTCACCTGTGGATACTGGTGGCTTTGGGGTGGAAGCCCTGTCGGTAAACCAGTAGGACCGTAAGAAGTCTGCCCATAGTGGGAAGACCCTAGCTGATTCAGTGGTGGTTGGAGAGGATAGTAATTCCAAGGATGGTAACCTTGAGTTTGGGTAGGGACCTGTGGTTGAGTAGTATGACTCTGACCCCAAATAGGATTAGGTATACCTGGATAGGGTTGGCCTATAGTAGGGACATCTTGCTGCCCCCCAGCATTTTGAGGAAAGTTTTGTAAAATCCGATTCCAATACTGGGCCAATTCAGGAGGTATGTTTTGTCAAAAAGGTGAGGTTGGTTCCCCTATCGTAGGTTGTGTGCCAACCAAAGGTTGTGTAGTAATTGAATTTTGACCAATAAGAGGGAATTGAATCACACCACCTCGTCCACCAACAGGAATCTGCACATTTGGTGCCACGGTCGGGATAGTGCCACTAGGATTAGGATTGCCAGAAGGAAAAAATTGAGGAGGGAGTGTCGGGATAAAACCGAGAATATGATGCCCAGAAAGACCCCCAGGAGTACCAGATGGTGTTTGTGGAGGTGTTGGAACAACATTATTCAACAAAGCATTCAACGCATGATATCCTGGTGGTAATGTCGGAATGATATCAGGCATTCGCTGGGTATTGATAGGAGCAAGAGTAGCTGCAGTAATTCCGGTTTGGACACTCGTAGTATTCGTGAGATGGGCCATCTCGGGAGGAAGAAAAAAATGATAAGTGGTAGTCTCTGGAGGAGTTTTTGTCTCAGGAGACACCAGAGGGTTGATTTCATAGATGGTAGGTGCCTCAGTACCAAAAAGGACTCGTCGAAAATCACTTGACCAAAAAGGATTCTGGCCTACTACACCGGGAGGAGGCCCAACGGTTGAATTCAGAAGATGTAACAACGGCTTCGTCAGAAGAATTTAATCGCACAAAAGGCCATTCACCATGGTGAATGCGATAATCCTCTCTAGTATTGGTAACTCGAAAATATTTTAGAGAGTCAGTTTGTTCTACCTATGGAGGTGGTGTAGTGACAACTGGAACGTCACTTGTTTCCCCGTGTGGTGGGGTAACAACTGGGACTTCACTCTAGCGAGGAGAGCCCTCAGGTGTGCCGGTAGGTGAAGGTTGAGAATCGTCCAGATGCTCTGGATATAAACCTTTCATTCTACGTGAACGTCGTGGGGGAGCAATTGTAAAGAAGTGACAAGCTCCGCGAGAAAATTCTTAAGGTTAACTGTGAGAAACAAACAACACGCACTAGTAAAGAAAGTCTAGGAGACAACCACCAGGCAAACAAAACCTTCTAATATCGAAGCCACTAGTTGGTGATGAAATCCAACGTCGTAACAACGAGACGAGAAGGGGCGGGGCTAGGATGGAAAAGTTACGTTGACGACCTGCTTAACGGACTTACACCCTGGTGCAAGCTCCCACAGATAATCGTGGGTATACCCTCCAAGGAGCCTGAGTGAGTTTGATCAACGTCAATTCCAGGTACCGTGAAGACTTTCCCCTGCACAGTCACCTTGGGTAAGAACCTAGAGAGACAGGCCACTAAGGTCACCACAAACAATAGTACAGCCTGGGGGAACAATCGACAGTTCGATCCACACGCAAGGGCAGGGTATCTAGCCCGAAATCAAATTAAAAGGATTCCACTCATCATTGTGGTTAAACCTTGGAGTGACCCCCGTAATACGTGCAATCTCTACACTGATGTCAACAAAGCAGGGTGAGTAACTCTGCCAACACCAATG
>ML780041.1:428627-446973 GCA_009831015.1 Picea engelmannii | reverse complement strand
AAACGTCGTTTAGGGCCTCAAAACGGCTCCAGAAGTTCAGGACCCGAAAAACTGCTAAAAATAGTAAATTGCAAAAATGTCAGAAAACTGTTTTGAGCCAGTTGGAAAAGGTGGGTGGCCACCGATATCCATCTGGATCAGGTTGTTTACTCAAAGGTAACGAAAATGAAAATCATGTGTGTATGACTCTGACCCAAATAATGCAAGAATGAAAATGAAATGTATCACTTTCCTTTCAATGAATCCTATATATGGGAGAGAGAGAAATTTTCTAAAGCTACCACGAACTATATGCAAAATTTCCTTTTCCCAATATCAATACGAACAATCATTCATCAAATGACTAATCTCAATGTTTCTCTTTTTCAATACTTCAACAATCTCTATAATTCGATTTTCAAGGTTTTGTAAATGACAAAAACAATTTGATGAAAGAAAACTTTGTGTTCACTTTTCAAAAAGAACTCACACTATATTGATGAGAGAGCAGAAAATCAAATCATAAAGAATCAAACAATAACAACCCAATCAACTCTTTCAACGAAAGAAAAAACAAAGAACAAACCAAATATTCTTCTCAACGCAAATGGAAATGTGCTTTCAAACCATAAACAAGTGAGAAAAGCAAGTAAACTTAATTCTCAACCAATCACTGGATCCCAACAAATCTAACAGATTCAGAATCTGAAGTCAGAGAGAATGGTTTTGCTAGAAGAGTCGAGAAATGAAAATCAAGCCACAAATGCCAAGAAAAGCCTAGAAACCCTAAGACTATTCTTACATGCAAACTGAAGCAAAAAAGGTATCAATCAATAGTCCAAGAAACCAATTAGAGGTATTCCAACAGGTCTGAGCAGTTGAAAAAACCAAAACTCAATTTCAAAATTTTGAAAAATCTTGTTCGCAGGTGAGCAGTATTACACAACGTGAGAATCATAGATTCTCGCAGGTAACCTTTGAGCAAGTGAAAACACCTCCCACTGGACCCTATGAGTAGGGTGCGAACTACACCAGTTCTCGCAGGCTACAGTGAGACGCAGTGCGAGAATTCCTGAACTTAATCAAAAAATTGAAAAATGAAGCAAATTTCAAAAAGGATTCTGGACCTAGACTGTCTATCAGGATATCCTAAAGACTCAGAGATTGATAGGACAAGAGAAAAATGAAATCAAAGAAAATGGCCACAGAAAAATACAAAAAGCCACCAAAAAATGGGATTGGTCCCCAGTGGAGTCGCCAATTTTGTTATAGGATAAATCCGTAAGTGCGGACACAAACCGATCTCCCTAGATCCACCTGGATCTAGAACAAATCAAGACAGAATGATACTCTTTCCCTAAATTTAGATTATTGAATGTACTAGGAGGCCAGAATCATGAGCATACCTTATGATCGCTTCCTTGGGTCTTTGTTGTACCATCTTCGCTCCGATGCTCTTGTGCAGTCACGATCAAGACAATACAAACCAACCGAAGTGAAGTAAACACATTCTATTCAATAATTAATCTATGCATATGATCAAGGAGTTATGCAATAAAGTACAATTCACTTTATGGGAAAGGGACACATTGCTGTATTGTATTGATAGAAAGTAAAACTTACAACCAGAGCCTTGATGTCGCAAGCCTCCTTTTGATGACCCTTAGCTCTGACACACACACTTTCTCACTTTCATGAAGAAGATCAACCACTTTTGATAACCCTGCTGGAGTTCTTAGCTACTGTAGCATCAGTCCTTCATACAATCTTTCACTTAATTCTCCAATGTCTCTCTTGCTTGTTTGCTTCTAACCTTTTCCATGAGAATCCTCTCAATATATAGGAGGAAATGAATTAGTTACTTATATAGGAATGATCCCAAGATATCAGGAAAGCCAGTACTTAGATAACCATTCAAATGCCATCTCATCATTATAGAAGATTCCCTTCTAGAAGCTTCGAGAATTCTTCTTTTTCTCTTCTTTAGAAAGTGTTCGCACCCTAACCGTTAGGAACAATGCGAACTTCTCCCACCCAGGCTTAAGGTAGCCTGCGAGAATCAAGGATTCTTGCAGGCAAATGTATAGACAGCCTGGGAACCTTCCTCAAAACTGTGATTTTTGGAAAAAGATGAAGGTAACTTTTCTCAGGAAAAGATTCTAATGAAGAGCCTGAGTACACCATCCTTAATACATCATCATGATGACCAAAATCATGGGTAACATTCTTTCTACAACCATCATGAAGTTTTCATTTCCAAGTAATGTGATAACCATGATTGAAGTATACAACCTTATTTTTCAATCATTAGTTTTAATTTCTACATCTAGCAATTATGATGATTTCATATAAGGAATTCAACCTTATATAGGGTATATATTTCAAGTACCAAAGGAACATTACACAATCAAATACATGGTATTCCTTGTTGGATCAAAGGGTGATAGATCTAGAGAAACATATTAATTCAATCTCTCCTACTCTCCATGAAAGACAATGAAAAGAGACAATCATGCACACCTAGATTACTATTATTTCATTCATTATTCTTCATAATGTTATTTACATGTCCAATTTAAAGAATTGTTCTTTAGTCTTGGCATCATCTCTAATTATTGCAGTACATGATACTATAGTATGTGTGCAATATTTCATTCTCCATGGAAATCTTTGAAGAAAAAATGTTGTGAATAAGGGGAGTATATTATGTTGATATTGAGAGGGGGGTGAATCAATATCAAGAACAATTTAAAAACCTTTTAAAATTATACTTAAACCATTCAATTATATATAATGAGCAACGAACAATAGTATAAGAGTTACACCAATACACCACAATACACCATGCACAATATATGAGAAATAATCAATAGTTATTATTCAATGGAAGTAATGACTTCCAAAGGTAGCTACAGCTTCCAAATGTAAAGGGAGGGATAAACCTCCAAGAGAAAGATACAATCCTCAAATATCAAGAGAGGGTTTACCTCTCCATCCTTTCCCCTTCCTTCCACCCAAGAATATATGAGAGATAATAAAAATTTACATTAAATCGTCACCATCAACCAACCATCACATAGAGCCTGATAATGCTTCCTGAGACTTCTTCAACTTCCGTAATTCTTCAATTATTGGAATAATCTAATCCTATAGATAATATTACTCAATGTATTCTCTGAAACTTCTCCAAGTTTCACTTCTTGAATCCTCCCCAAAAAGAAGTTATAGAGAGAATGGTAGACCTTGTTCAATTCTAGATTATTCAGGAGAGTGAACTTGTACAACATGCCCCGTGCTCAATATTTAACATAAGATTTTGAAACTCACACAAAATAAAATACAGTCCGTACTCTTTCCAATGAAATTGGTCCTGCTTCATTTAGATTCTCTATGAATAAGTTATGATTTTTTTACCCGGAACACTTGTTTATTGACTAGCTTCAGGACTGGTCAAAAACCTTATCTTACACAGAGTGTATCTCCATACTTATAGAGAATCAAGAGCAGAAACTTTTACCATAGGTACCTTGATATGTATTATCAATACCATAGAAATTTGACCATCTGAATCGTTCTAGAAAACAAGTTATAACGAAAATGGTAAGATGAGCTGTAAATAACATACCTTAGAACACATCACCAAAAGACTTCATCCTTCCTTGAAATCTGCCCTTCTTTACTTCCGATTTCCTCTAAAGTTCGACTTGTGTATTAAATGAATGTATAATGATATTTATTTATACCATTTATGTTACTTCCTTTTAACATTAGGGTCGACCTGACACTTTCTTATTTTGTAATTATTTTCTTTAATTATCTTCAAGGCCTGCATGTACTTCCTTCTTCAATTCACTTTTTCATATTCAAAAATTCATTTCTCCTCAACCATGAGGATCCACGTGATGTGCCACCTACCACCGGAAACAACATGATTTATACTATCCATCCATGGGTTTTGTTTCTGCATGTACATTGTCCTTCATGTCCAAATACCTTCATCAATCTTGCGGTCGAAAACCAATGAATAGGGTTGACATCAATGACAACAACGAATCTTCCAACAATCTCCCCCTTTGTCATTGATGGAAACACTTATGCTCCCCCTATCATCATGATCCCAATTTATCTCCCCCTTTGACATCAATGGCAAAGGGTAGGGCTGCTCCCCTGAGTTTAATGACAAAATGTAACTCTCTTCTTTGGCGCTGCTTCCCCTGATCATGTGGCACTGAATAATACTTCATCCTTATTTTTGATATTTGGGACTTTTTGTTCCTTGGAATCATTTTGTGTGGCTTATGTTTTCTCTCTCTTCTTCATGTCTAGTATGTATATATTGTTCCGTCTTCTTGTTGTAGTTGCAACCAATTTTCCTGAGTTATTTTCTCTGATTTTACATTTTCGAGAGTCAAATGTAAGAGTGTATCCTTGATCACACTGAGTAGATTATTCTTCAAGTCTTCAACCAATAAGACATTATTTTCTTTTACATTTTTTCTTCCAAGCTCTGCTACACCTTCTCCAAGTATTTTGGCAGATAAGTCGTCTCCAAATGCAACATTTCCACCCTTTCTCTTGAAGCTGATGAATTTTTCTAGATCCTCGGTCATGTGTGAAGAACATCCACTGTCTATGTACCATTCATCTTTTTCTTTAAATTCTTCAGCGGTTAATGCTATTCAACAATCTTCATTATTTGGAATATCTTTCCTTCTTCATACTGTGGTTGGCATAGGAACATCTTCATTCATATATCTACAATCTCGTGCTTTGTGATCAAGATAATTACATTTGTAGCATACAATATTTGTGTCCATCAATGGGGAAAATGAATTATAACTTTTGTTGACAAATCCACGATTATTTTCATATCTTCTATTTATACCATTCATGTTTCTTCCATATTTGTTCCTTTCATTGATTTTGCAATTAATTTCCTTATGCCCAAAAGTTTTGCAAGTATAACAATGACCAAGAAAGAAATTTTGATACCTTGGAGTAAGTGGCCTTGTTTGTGACGTAGTCCATCTGGTTTCATGATCTACTCTTCTGTAGTTCCCTTCATACTGAATGAAGCTTCTTTGATTCATGAAGGTAGGAGGTCTTCTTGGATATTCATCTCTTTTGTAATTATTCCTTATTTCTGGTATCCTGGTCCACTTCTCACCAACTGTCTATGTAGCTCTTTCGTCAACCTTCTTGTTGGTATGTGCATCCTCTTTGTATGAATTTTCACCCATACATCCAAGATGTGTTAATTATTTTGGCACTTGATAGTTTCTTAAGCTCTTCCTCAATGAGACAACTTCTTGTTCAAGTTTCTCACAATATTCTTATTTCTTCATCATTTGGACATTCCTTACTTCTCCTATTCTTCTTTCTTCTTCGAGTAGTGTTTTCAAGGAAATGTTTTATTCTCTTAGTTTCTCAAAGTATTCTAATTGTTTCTTCAATCGTACAACTGTCTTTTCACAACTACCCAATTCACTTCTTAGTTTTCTATGTGTGTCTTTGAGCTTGTTATTTTCAATCTCAACATGCTTCAATTTTTTAAGATTCTCATCTTCTTGTTGAATAATTTTTGCTTCATGATTTTCTTATTCTTCATTGGAATTTTCTTCTTCAGCGTCATCTCTTTCAATCCTTGGATGAGAACATTAAAATTCAACATGTCCTCCTTCACAATTAAAGAAAAAGAATTGACCTCTATTTTCTTCTCTGAAATCTAAGATGTTGTAATTTGCTTCAACTTCTTCTTCTTCTGTTGCTTCTTCCCTTGCATGAACGTCTTATAGCTTGTCCCAAAGATATTTTTATGATGCACATGATCCCACCTTGGATTTGACTAAATCTGTCAATCCATATAGGATGGTATCTATTTCCAATTTGTTGTTCCTTTTTGCTTCCTTCTGAGCTGCAGTCTTTGGTTTCTTCAAAGAATTGTATCCTGAAGCAACTGAGAACTGAACATATTCCCCAAGAGCTCTAAAGTAAGATTCCATTCTATTACTCTAGTATTCAAAATTGCTTCCATCAAATGGTGGAATCCCATTTGGAATTTTGTCTTCCATTTCTTCTTAGGGTCTTCCTTCCAGTGGTTAAACTGTACTGAAGGTATCTGGCTTTGATACCAATTGTTGATACTGAGAGGGGGTGAATTAGTGTCAAGTAAAATTTTTAAAAATTTTCAAATTATACTCAAACCATTCAATTATATCCAATGAGAAATGAACAATAGTATAAGATTTACACCAATACACCACAATACACCATGCACAATATATGAGAAATAATCAATAGTTATTGTTCAAGGGAAGTAATGAATTCCAAAGGTAGCTACGACTTCCAAATATAAAGGGAGGGATAAACCTCCAATAGGAATATAAAATCCTCCAATATAAAGATAATGTTGACCTCTCCATCATTTCCTCTTCCTTCCACCCAAGAATATATGAGAGATAATAAAACTTTACATTAAATCATCACCATCAACCAACCATCACATAGAGCCTGATAATGCTTCCTGAGACTTCTTCAACTTCTGTAATTCTTCAATTCTTGGAATACTCTGATGCTATATGTAATATTACTCAATTTATTCTCTAAAATTTTCACTTCTTGAATCCTCCCCCAAAATAATTTATAGAGAGAATGGTAGACCTTGTTCAATTATGTATTATTCAAGAGAGAGAGATTGTACAGAATGCCCCGTGCTAAATATTTAACATCATATTCTGAAACTTGCACACAAGAAACTATAGTCCGTATTATTTCCAATGAAATTGGGGCCGCTTCATTTGGATTCTCTATAAATAAGTTATGATGTTTTTACGCGAAACACTTTTTTATTGACTAGCTTTAGGACTGGTCACAAACCCTATATTCCACAAAGTGTATCTCCATAATTATAGAGAATAAAGAGATGAAAATTTTACCACATGTACCTTGATATGTCTTCTCAATACCATAGAATTTTCACCATCTGAATCATTCTAGAAATCAAGTTACAACGAAAATGGTAAGGTGACCTGTAAATAACATACCTTAGAACACATCACCTAAAGACTTCTTCCTCCCTTGAAATACAACCTTCTCTACTTTTGATTTCCTCTGAAATTCAACTTGTGTATTAAATAAATGTATAATGATATTTATTATTACCTTTTATGTCACTTCCTTTTAACATTAGGGCCAACCTGACACTTTCTTATTTTGTAATTCTTTTCTTTAATTATCTCCAGGGCCTACATGTACTTCCTTCTTCAATTCACTTTGTCATCTTCAAAAATTCATTTCTCCTCAACCATGAGGATCCACGTGACATGCCACCTACCACCAGAAACAACATGATGTATAATATCCATCCATGGGTTTTGTTTCTACATGTACATTTTCCTTCATGTCCAAATATCTTCATCAATCTTGCGGACCAAAACCAATGACTAGGGTTGACATCAATGAGAACAACCAATCTTCCAACACATTATAGTCCTTCATATCTATGTTCATGGGTTAGGTGTGAGAATATGATATAAGTAGTAGATATGTGGTGTGTTATCAATGATGTAATGAGGACAAATTAATTTAATAAGGACCACTTGGTTGGTATGGTAATAGGTAGGTGTGGGCATGTGTTGTTAAACATGCAAGGTGGCTACTAGTTGGTTATGATTAGGGCAAGCCCATAAAATTCTAAATGCAAAGGGTACTCATAACATGAATGCTTGAATATTGTATTTGTCCATTTGATACGAATACAAGGTTTCCCTTCTCCTCTTGAAGTGGTTAGGAGAAATTCCCTTCTCTCAAATAAGGCAGCTAATATAAATATTTTGACATTGCATTATCATTCCCAAGGAGTTTTTTGTATCTATTTGTATATAATTAACGAAATATGTGGTATATGACACATTTTAGAATTAGATTAACGATTAAAATTTTATTAAAAATAAGAAAAATTATTGTTTAGGAAAAACCAATTGTAAAGATGTAAGTTTCTCCACAATGGTGGAAACATTGAAGTGGACAATGCATCACTAGTGTGAATGTACTTTTATGACATGGCATGCTTCATGGTTGAATTATTAGTCGAATGATAAAAAAAACATCTTGGATGAGAGAGGAAGTTTTTATATCTAAAATATCTACTCATAATTGTTTATCTCTTAACTAACTATTTGGTTGAGTTAATGAGAAACTAAGTTGAGAGTTTGCAAATTCTTAGTCTAGAGTTCAACTAACTTTTCGCTAAACATTCTCCCATCAAAAAGTTTCTAGCTCACAAGTTTTAGTTTACTAATGATCTTGGTTAGGATTTTTCTACCATAAATTTGGTATTCTTCTTTGTCAAAAATTGCAATCCATCTTCTAAAAGTCACCCTAGTGGTCAACATTATGTTATTTCTTATCATAGCATGTATTTTTCATAGTTTCTTCTTTATCTCATTTTATTGCATATCATCCAATTTATGGTTCAAAGATTTGTTTTAGCCCCTTTGTCTTTTTGTTACTAACAAAATTTAACTAACATGTGTGTTCATGCTTAGAAGTGGAATTTGGTAAAGTTATACAGTTGTGACTACCCCCCATAGTGAATGGTGATGACATATCCCCAATAAATTTGTCTCTAAAACATTGACTTGGATATGATGTAAAATGTGTGTTATCAAGAAGAGGCATGGCTTCACCAATTCAAATTCAAGGTCATAAATATTGAGAGATCACTTAGCCATAACTAGTGATCGATCGACAAAACACTCACTTTAAATAAATCTCTTGTAAAATTGATAACAAAGATATGTTATATAGGGGTGTCATTTATTCCTCATTCTATAACTTGGGTTTGTAATATGGTCACATGTAATTTTATAAATTAAACTCATAGAGGATATTAATAATTCATGTCATTCTATGGAAAATACAATATATCCATATTGTTTTATGCAAGAGAAAGGAAGGAATACAAAGGGTGTTAAAATGGCACAACACACTGTTAGACTGTTATTGGATTAATCGGTAGGTGCGGACACTAACAGATCTCCCTAGATCCACCTGGATCTAGAACAAAGCAAGACAGGACATGACTCTTTCCCTAAGTTTTGACCATTGAATTAAATAGGAGGCAAGAACAAATAACATACCTTATTATCACTTCCTATGGTATTTGTTTCTCCCGCTTCGCTCCAGTGCTCTCGTGCAGTCAAGACCAAGACAACACAAACCAACCAAAGTGAAGATAGCACAATCTGTTCAACAGTCAACCTATGTGTATGATCAAGGAATTACACAATAAAGTGAAAATAGCTTTATGGGAAAGGGACATGCCACTGTATCATATTAATTGAAAGTAAATATTACAACCTGAGCCTTGATGTCGGAAACTTCCTTTTGATGGATCTTGGCTCCGACACACACACTTGCTCAATCCTTGCATGAAGAAGATCAAAACCTCTTGATAGACTTTCTAGAGTCTCCAAGCTGTTGTTCAAGCTTCAGTCCTTCACACAGTTCTTTCACCAATTCTCCAATGAATCTTGCTTAACCTTTTCCATGAGAATTCCCTCAATATATAGGAGAGAATGAATTAGTTACTTGGATAAGAATGATCCCAAAATATCAGGGAATCCAGTACTAGGATAACCATTCAAATGCCAACCCATCCTTCTATAATATTCCCTTCTAGAAGCATCGAGAATTCATCTTTTTTCCATGCTTTAGGAAGAGTTTGCACCCTAGTTGTTCAACACAGTGCAAGAAGTTTGCACCCTGGCTTAAGGCAGCCTACGAGAATCAGGCATTCTCACACCCAAATATGCTAGTAGCCTGCGAACCTTCTTCAAAAATGAGTTTTCTGGGAAGAGATGAAAGTAACTTTTCTCAAGAGAAAGTTCTTATGAAGAGCCTGAGTACACCATCATCAATACATCATCATGATGACCAAAATCATGGGTAACATAGACACCAAATAGAAAAATAGCCTAAAAATAGAGAGAAGTAACTGCACACCTTGAGAAATAGATATAAGAATGAAATATAAGCCTCTTTTATGGGGAAACCTTCTTTTAAAATAAAATAAAAATTGTACAAGATGATATGATCCCAAAACTAGGCCTCCTTGGTATATATATAGGAGACAAAGGTTACAATTATAATTGAAGGGTCTAGTCAATAATACTAATATAAAAATAGAACTATAATAACTCAATATCTAGAGATTTAGATGGGGATTTTTCTAGGTATTATCATCCCCCTACCCTAAAAAAAGTGTTTTCCTCAACACTTGATTAAATATGGATGTTTCTTCATGTAGAACTCATCTTCCCTTGTTTCCTCTTCTACTAGTAGGTTCTTCCACTTCATGAGGTGCTCATTAATTGCTCAAATTCATAGAAACTTAATCCCTTCTTCAAGGATTGTTTCTAGTTCTAGTATGTTTTTCCCTTCCTCATTAATCTCTAGTAAAATAAATTGAACTAGTATATTGTCACCAATTACCTTTTTTAAGAAATAAACATGGAAGACTAGACGTAGACATGAAGATGGAGGAAAATACAATTTGTAATATATACCTCCAATCCTTTGCAAAACTTAGTAGGGACAATAATAATTGAGTGCTAATTATTTTCTTCTTTTGTTTCTTGAGGCACATTTGCTTTTATGGTTGTAGCATTAGAAACACTCAATCCCCCATTTCAAATTCTCCTTTGTTGTGATGTTGATCTACTTGTTGTTTCATCATATTTTGTGTTGTAACCAAGTTTTCCTTGAATTTTTTGAGAACCTCTTGTTGGTGCTCATGTGTTCCTCCATTTATTGAACCTTCACTTTCCATTTCAAGTTTTATGATATGGATGGAGGATGACATCCATAAAATTCCATAAATGGGGGAATTTTTTATGAAATATGGAAGGATGTGTTATACCACTAGTCTACCAAAGGAAACCACTTGACCCATTGTGTCTTTTTATTAGATGAAAAGAAACAAAGATACTCTTCTATACATTTACTCACAATATCATTTTTCCCATCATATTGAGGATGGTAAGAGGAGTTGTGAGCTAATTGAGTAACCAAATAAGAAAATAATTCAGTCAAAAATTATCTAGTGAAAATTGGATATTTGTCACTTATAGTAATATTGGATATTCCATGCATCTTCTGAATTGTTTCCATGAATGATAAGATTATTGTACTTGATTTAAAAGGATGAAAAGGGGAGAAAAAATGGGCATAATTTGTGAGTTGATCCACTACTACCATGATGATGTTTATTCTTTCAAACTTGGGTAGACCTGTAATAAAATCCATTGAAACTTGTTCCCGATGTTGACTCAGTATATCTAATGGTTGTAGCAAACTTGAGGTGTTGATTTTCTCTTTGTTATTCTATTGGCATACCACATATTTAACCACAAAAGTTTTAACATCGATTTTAAGACCTTCACTGAATAGATCCTTATTGATCCCATGGTATGTCTTCAAGAACCCTAAATGGCCTCCTATAGGAGAAGTGTGCAATTCCAAAAGAACCTTCTATTTGAGTTGGGAATTCTTATATAAATATAGATGATCTTGATACCACAGTAAGTCATTCTTCCACACAAATTTATCTAATGCACTTGGGTCATCTTGTAGTTGTTTTAAGTATCTTTCATACCTTTTGATCTTGCTTCCATTCTATCATTTCTTATTCCACGCAATCACATTGTGGAATGGAAATAGCACATAGTAAACCCTATGTGTCTTCTCCATTCCATGAAATTCCATATGCCACCATACGTTTTTTCCCTTTTTGTAGATAATTTCAAATTAATAACCTAGTATCTTTATAACCCATTTGTGTTTCTCTTTTGAATATAATCAAGTTTTCAAGAAGTACTTTAAACTATTCTAATATTTTTTTACCTTGAAGTATCTTCCTACTATAAGTAAGGGCATCATTTCTCAATGACGTTCATTATGGCCAACATTTCCCTTTCATAAATGGGTTTGATTAATTTTTTTCCTTTAATCCCACTACTTTAAAAGGCATGGGGACTTCCTTCTTGCATTAAAAGTACACCAATGCCATGTACCAAGGAATCACACTCCACAATAAATGTTTTTGTGAAGTTAGTCATGGTTGGGATATGAGTTGTGCACATAGCGGCTGGGATAGGAATTGTGCACATTGCCTCCTTATGTTTCTCTTTAGTTTCTTCTTTGGTCCAAGAAACTGCCTCATTTTTTAATAATGTTCTTAGATGTGTTGTTATTTTATCATAATTATTAACAAACATGTTGTAATATCTCGTCATTCCTAAGATTCCTATAATATTCTTCAAGGTTTTGGGAATTGTCCATTCCATCATATATTTAATTGTTTTAGGTTCCAATTTGAGACCTTCATGAAATACAATATTATCTAAATATCCCACTTCTTCAATCCCAAAGGAAAACTTGGAAGGATTTGAATATAGTTGTTTCCCTTCCAATAGTTTTAATACCATGTCAACATGGTGTACATGCTCTTCCCAATATTTATTGTATATTAGTATATCATCAAAAAGTACTAACACAATGTTTCTCAGGAATGATTTAAAAATAGAATTCATCAATCTATGAATTGTTGAAGATGCATTACTAAGGCAAAATGGAATTACCAAGAACTCATCATGACCTTCATAGTTTATTAAGGTTTCTTTGGGGATGTCTTATTGCTTCATTGTATTTGATGATATGCCATTGAGAAGCACTACATATTGGTTATAAAACATTATATGTTTTTTCACATTTCGTACATTTCATGATATCATCCTCCCTACATTCCTTATTATAGGGTAAATATCCTTCGATATGGTTGAATATGAGCACCATTGAGTTGAACAAGACGTTAAGTTATTACATCAACGTAATGACACTCGAAATTTCATCAACAAACAAAATTCCATGCTCTACAAGGAACTGCTACTTGTTTTCACCCTTATATTCCTCTGTCTCTTTCCATCACACTTCAAGACATTCACCATACATTGGTGTCCTACCTTTATTTCCATATCATGGGATGTTTTCGGTATTTATTTGGTGATCTTCATCATATATTTTTTTATTTTTGGGGCACTTCCAACCAAACGTACAAGAGAAGGACAAAAGTAAAAATTCTTTTTATGTCAACAAACTCTTCAAATCAAATGGAAACTTTGGATATTATATTCCAAAATCAGTTGGGTGGTATGATTATGCATTGGAATTAAATGTGTGTGAATATTTTTGTCATAAATCATATGGGTTCGAGGCCATTTCATATTTTGGACATCATATCTCCCACAGATAAGAGGTAAATCATGCATATTCTCTTCTTTCAACTATTATTGATGTTCTAGATAATAAACAAAGTTTGAATGTAGTCAATGTGATGAGACAGGCTCCTTTTCTCCTATATCCTCTTATAAGTACTAATCCTCCATGACAAAAGGATTTGAACATGGAACCACATATTTTGTATTATTTTTCTCTAAAATAGAACATGAGAACTGACGAGCTCAAGAAATGGCATCTTTTTATACCATCGTTTTCCTACCTTTAACCCCTTTCCACTTACCTAGACTATGAATCAATACAACATTGTGCGGGATTTAGACTTAATGTGTTTCCATTACATTTATTTAGTACTTTACATGAATTTATGATTAAAAATTAGAACAATATCACATTTGCATTTATATTTGAGTTAATTTGCCAAGATGGCATGCCAGACAATTGTTGTGTAGATCGTGATTTTTCCACGGGGGATGTTTTAGTTCCAATTATTGCAACACTCATTTTCAATTGCTGTAACACTCATTTTCAGTTGTTGCAATACTCATTTTCATTTGTTTCAACTCATCAGGGAATTATTCTACGTTGCAAAACCCGTTTTTGCAACTCCACTTGTGTCGCAACTCGCCTAAAGTACAGTTGTTGCAGCTCCACCTATGTTGCAACTCACCTAAAGTATAGTTGTTGAAAATCTCGTTGTTGAAAATCCACCTATGCTACAACTTTCCTAAATTAAATTTGTTGCAACTCTCATTGCTACAATTGTTGTTACTGCAACTCTCATTGTTTCAACTCCTATTGTCGCAACTCCCATCTCTCGTTGTTGCAGCTCCACCTGTGTTGCAACTTTCCTGAAGTACAATTGTTGCAACTCAACCTATGTTGCAACTTACCTGAAGTATAGTTGTTGCAACTCCTATTGTTGCAACTCCACCTATGATGTAACTTGCGTGAAGTATAGTTGTTGCAATTATTGTTGTTGCAACTCCTCTTGGGTTGCAACTCCACCTATGCTACAACTTGTCCAAGATACCTTGAACCATAGGAACCATCAGACATGCTATCACATATTTATAATTTAAGGATTTATGCAACTATAATATTAGTCCAAGAATATTGAATATAGAGAGATAATTTTTCAATTCCAATACAAAAAATCAATTTGAGTGGTTAACCAAGAATCTTGTAATTTTTTGGAAAAAGATCGTGGAGTTATTTATTATTTTCTAATTGTTAGCAAACGTTCTTGGAATTTATCTATTGTTTGTTAATTGTTCGAAAAATATCTTGTATTTATTCATTAATTGCTAATTATTAGTTGGAAACTATTTTTTATTTAGGAAATTGTTGTAACCACTACGGATTTAATAAATCCATAAATTGATTAATTTACATATTTGTTATTTCAAGTTTCCATTCAATTTATGTATAAAAGACAACACTCTCTCCATTATTGGAGGAGATCTTAGAGCAATGTCCAAATGACAATGGAATAATTCATTAATTTTTTATTTAATTTTTTAATTGTAGTTTTATAATTTTTGTAGTGTTTGATTCAATTAATTAATTTAATCTATATTATTTGTATATTTATAACATAATGATTTATTTTGATTAGTTCAATTAATTCAATTTATTCATGTTGTAAGTGTTGATATAGAATAATATCAACACTTTGTTCTATGGAGGCATGGCCCACTCCAATAGAACAAAGTCTTGTGTAGCTTAGGTAGTTTTCTTTAATTTCTCGTTGTGTGATTTAATTTTGCAAGATGTTAATTATTTTTTGTGTGATTCAATTCATTTATGTTATTCATTATTCAAGAGGGATTGTATTTATTCAGTCATGCAATTGATTATTCACATAGGATTGCATTTCATTCTGTGATTAATGCAATGATTGTAATTGTTGTTCGGAGTAATGACATGGATCATCTTGGCAAGGATTAGTCTTTGATTTTGAGGACTTAATTAATTTATTTTCCAAAAAGTAGTTAATCAATTTCCTTTCAGCATGTGTAATTTATTTTCATCAACCATGGTGTTAATTTAAATTTTGACAAGAGTAATTTAGAGTTTCAATTCTGCAAGTAGTTTTACTACACATAGCTAGGGTTTCTTTGGGAAACAATTGAGTCGTATTTATGATACCTACAACCGATGTGAATCTAATTTCCTTCATAGCAGTAAGTGTATTTACTTTTCTACAAGTGTGACATTTACTTTCCTTCCTGTGTGTTTACTTTCCAACAAGAGTGATTTATTTTCCTTCATGTGTGTTTGCTTTCTTGCAAATGTGATATTTCAATTCCTGCAAGTGTGATTTACATTCCACAGTTTGTAGAACCTTTTCAAAGATTGAGAATTGTCTATACTTTGACCACAAACATAATCATTGATACTACGACTACATATAAAACCAATGGGAGAGTAGGTTGTAGCTTGCATATACAATGCACAGTAACTCGCAAGTTCCATAAAAGTCCCAACTTGATAATTAAATTCACCATGTTTTTAGTTGTCTTTCTGAGAAATTATAAAGGTAATTAAAAATACCGTCAATAAATATGAACAATAATATTTCTACCATGGCACCATCTGTGGGAAATTCATGTGGTCCATGAAGCTCTCTCTCTCTTTCCCAATCTGGAGTTCAAGAGACCTAAACATTTCTGAGTTGGAGGCCATAGCATTCTTGTTTCCACAGAAGGAAACTCAACAAATGGTGCACCATCCATGGCATTTGAAATCCAAGGAAGAGAATATATGAAAGCCCAACTAAAGAAACTAGCCACATAGAATGATAAATTTTCTTATTCCATAGAAACCCTAAGTAGAAAGAATAATTTTAGAGGCAAGGGGGTTATGCATAATCAAGGTGAGAGATTTAATCTTCACTGTGTCCATTGTGTCAAGAATGTACATGAGGAAAAGACATGTAGAATCCATAGGGAGAAAATCAAAGACAAGAAAGATAAAAAAATAAGAAAATATGAAGTATGAGATATGGTTAAAGGTAAAGCACCTAAATCTGCTCATTATATTGTTTTCCATTACAATATTTGATTACATGAAGATTTATTTAACACTTCATTTTCTTCTCAGAGAGATGCATGATTTCTTGACATAGGTGCAACATGCCACATTACATTTTGGAGAGACTTATTTGAATGTTTTAATGACAATGTAGATGGCATAGTTTATTTTGCAGATAAATCAAGTCTGAAACCTTTGGGAATTGGCACGATAAAGCTTAAATTTCCTACATTCCCATATTTTCTTTTGCATCATGCATTCTATCTTCGTGATTTGTGAAGGAAAATTCTATCTCTTGTGTGTATTCGGTAGCAAGGCTTATCTATTGATATATTTGATGGAAATTTTGAAATAAGGAAGGCTTCAACAACACGGTTGTTATGACAAGAGTGGAGGATGAAATACTGCTCAAATTGAAAGGGATATCTTCTCATGCACAAAATTTTGCATACCTATCTCACCATGATGAATTTACATTTCCATCCAGTCTCTTATTGCATGCTATAGTTGAACACATTAATTATGAAATTCTTCATTTTTTGAAAAATAAAGGTGTTTTTGGTTTGCTTACTATTCCTAGGAAATTTGAAGTAGTGTGATTCTTTTATCCTTCAAAAACATAACAAGCAATCTTTTCATGATCCTTCCTAAAGAGAATGTATAAATTTAAAGTTTATAGACTTTGATTTATGTGTCCCCATTCCTATTCCTTGTTCCTTTGGTAATAGATATATCATGAGTTTTGTTGATTACTACACCGGGATGTGTTGGGTGTATGTGTTGAAAAAAATTCTCAAGCAGTTGAAACATTTAAAAACTTTCATCTGTGAATTGAGAATGAAAATCAATCTCACATTAGCATGATTTGTATTGATAATGGAAGCGAATAAAATTCAAACAATTTTGAAATCTATCTTCGCCAACATGGGATCAAGCATCAAGCCAATGCTCCATAAAATCCTTAATATAATGGTATAGTAGAAATAATGGGCATGACACTCTTGAGTATAGTAAGTTCAATGTTATTTTTCAATAATGTGAAGATGATGTTTTGGGATAATGCAATTCTATGTGTAGTATATGTGAGAAACATGAATCCATCTCATTCTCTTGGGATAAATAATCCTTATTAAATGTGTAATGGTTGCATTCCTTTAGTGAGGAATCTTAGGGTTTTATGTTCCATGTAACACCACTCCTTTCCTAACTTTATTTGGCCTAGGATAAGAATATTAAACCTAGATTTTTTAATGTGTTCATGGGTTTTAACTATATAGATATGGTGGATATTTATACTTGTGATGCATGGAATGGTTTCTAAGGATGTTTTTGTTTTTGTATGTAACGACCCCTTTCGTTACGTCTCTAAACAACGAAGTACAATAAGAAATTTACAACATCACATAATTCATATCAATGAAAAAAACACATGACATCATGACTTAAGTGACACATGATCAAAATATAAACAAACTCTACAATATCATTGCTGAACGAAAATGCAATATATAATGCCAACAATTTCATCATATTCTCACCAATAACAATAATTTTTCCGAATATAAAACTGCCTTCTACTTTACCATTAAAATCATACCGTTGCCACTCGCCCGCTTCGGAGACATCCCTCGTGCTGTGCCGCTTCCCTCGCTCCGTGCCGCTTCTGCTTGCCGACCAAAGAANGGTACCTCCCAGCCAAACGCTAGGGGTACTCTTCTTCCCCCTTAGCCCCCCGAGCCGCAAAGGGGCCACACAAGCACCAGAGATAAACTAGCGTCTCAGCTCGCTTCAACGGTGGAGCTACCACTCCAAAACACAGCTGAGATATACCCAACTCCTCACAAGCAACCCGTCAAGCCACAATTCGGTAGCGTAACGTTACGCTAACCGTTTTTCCCTTTCTTCCTTCCTTTCCCCTCCTTTTATAGAATTTTTGAGACTGACCTAATTCATAAATCATTAATTAATTAATTTTTAAAGACTAACCCTCTAACAGTCTCCGCCGTCCAAGTGTCACACATGCCTCTGGTTCTCC
>ML780041.1:410491-427537 GCA_009831015.1 Picea engelmannii | reverse complement strand
AGCAATAGTAAAACATCTTGTCATCAATCATGACGCATCATCATCAAGGTTAAGTGGTTCATCATCATAAAAATCCAGATCACTTGCGAGCAAGTGTCCTCAAAGAATAAGTTTTGTCAGTGCGCCAGAGCGAGATGTTACATTGTATCCCTAATTATTGAGTAGGTAGTTGTGTAACATAATGATGATATGATTACTTACAAAGATGGATTAATGAATGATAGTTTGGATGCTTGGGTGACATACTTTGATCAGATGATGATAGATGATTAATAATGCTATTAAACAAGTATAAACAGAGAAAGGTTGATAGGACCACAAGACTTCTAGGTGGATTTGACAGAATAAGTGGAAGGTTGTGGAAGACAAACTATATGTTGGAGAAGATTAATGAAACTAATAGAATTTCATTCAATGTTGTGTCTTATTATAGTTTATATCTATGTGCATATGAGAGAATATGATTTTATTTGATTTTAGTGGTGCAGGTAATGGGTCATTTGAAGGATGACACAAATGTATGCATCTATCTAGGATAACTCTAGGGTATTTTGACAGTAAGAACCATAGAGGATGAAGAGAATATCAAAATGATTGAAATTTGATTAGTCCAAACTTACAAAATTGTTTTTACTAAACCTAGAAAGACTGCAGAAGTCTACATGAAAAAACACATAATTGTTAAGGGTAACATATCACTTGAATTTGATTCAATTATATTATACTTTGATATATTTTTTCTATGTGGGTGTATATTTGTGCAGGGTATAAGATGAATCCTTTCAAAATTGCCAATAGATGGGTGTGAACATAACTAGTGAACCCTTAATAGAGGTGTGGAGTCTCAATAGAGGCATAGATTCTCTATTTACATAATATCTTTGATAATTATGATTGGGGGGTGTACATTGAGGTGGGATGACCTTTCCCCCCAATAGAAAATTCTTCCAGGCATGGAACTAAGATAAGGTAATCCAAAAGGATCCCATAGATGATTTAATCAATAAGAGAATTAGCCACTTTAAGGGGGCTCAAGAATATACCATTATTTTATTAAAAGTTGATTTATTATTTAATATATATATATATATATATATATATATATATATATATATAACTAATTAAGAAAAAAGGAGAATTGACACCTCAAGGGGGGTGATGAATAATAATGAATAAGTAAATAAAACAAATAGGAAAATTGTTTAATTTTTCATGAAGGGGATCAGGTGGTTAACCTCACAAGGGTTATAAATAGGGGGGGGGAGTTCCATGGGTTTGTGGGATGACCTGGAGATTAAGTAAATTTTTTCAAAGTTTTGTTAGAGAGGAGAATTTTGAACTGAAATGGAAATGGGTTCTGGAAGGAAGTCGGTAATATGGATTTGGATGTTTTCTAGTGGATGGTAAAATCCATACTATGTACATTCTACACCTGAAATTGGTTATGATCCCACACAACTCGGGGGTATCAGTGAAATAATTTTTCCATGAGTATTGTTGGGAGGAAACTAGTTGGAACCATGACAGTTGGACTATGAAACAAGTTTATGGATGGAGAAATGTTTGAACTACGAGAGTTGTATTTTTTTAAGGTATAATATATTTTGGTTGAGCAATTTTTTATTTATTTATTGATAGATTTGGTTAGTTTTGGTATTATTAATGTATATGGATTTTATTTGAAAACTAACATTACTGACCTATGAATGAAAATTTTGTTGTGTTGACTCTAAATTCATCCTCTATATGAGCCTGAAAATCACATTCAAGAATTTGTTGATATTTACCAAGAAAATACAAAAGCAGAGTTGTTGTAGCATGCCCAACAATTAGCATGAAGTATTGTGGATATGTACAATTGTAGTTGTGAGGTAATTTTAGTAGTTTTAGGATGAATTTAATTACTTTGGTATTCTTTCACAAATAAAAATGGAAATCTAGATAGTTATTCTTACTTTGCATAAACATTCAGAGGATGTTTTCCAACTATTTGGCAAAATCCATGAATGAAAAATGAAACCTTCATTGGGATAAATTTGGAAAAATAAGTTAGGAATCATAAATTGTTGTTTTAATTGTAAAATTAGAAGTATTTTCATGTGTTCACATGGCTTATAAAAAATTAGTTTATTTTATGAATGAATAATTCAGCTGAGGTATCCATTGATTGAGCTACATGGGAAATAAGACAGAGTTGGTTTGGTTTCTTCTTATGTGTGGTTGAAGTTTGGTATTGTATAAAACACGTTTGAAAAAATCTATGAATATATTTTATGTAAGTTTGGGAAAATTAGGCTCTTTTGTTGTTGTATCTTTGTTTTTTTTTATCAACCTAGTTATGTGATTTTTAAACTATAATACTTCTGAGGAAATTACAATTTGTAAGTTGTGCGTGTGTGGGTTACTGTGATTTTGATAAAAACACATTTATAGATGTTTATATTTGGTTTCATAGTAACTTAAGGGGGTATTAGTACCATATTGACCTATAACCCCCATTTTGAATCTACATATGAGGTTTTCCAAACCCAATTTTGTGATCCGGGTAGTTTCAAGGAAGAGATAGTTTCCCTATGGGGTTTTTTCCTGAAATTTCAAATGGGTTTTCTGTGTTATTTTTCTAAAAAAATTCCTAAAGAATGTTATAAAAATATATTGTAAGTAGATGTGTGAAACAATTTTGTATAATTTTTTGCAAACAAACTATTTGATGAAACACCTCAACTAGATAATTGTATTCTTTAAATAATCATGTATTATTTTCACTTGGAAACTCTTTGGATATGTTTGGAAATGGGGTTGATGGTACTTGGGGTCAATTTCAGAAATGGATATGAATTTAATTTAATTCTCTTTAAACTAATTCAGTGCATATAATTTATTCAAGGATTAAACCATAAATCCTTTCAAAAGATTGCATATTACATGATCGATAGAAAATCCTCAACCAATTACATGATTCCTTAAATGATGCTTAAAGGAATTGATAAATTGTTGTGAGATATATTTGTACATAGGAATTATAATCAATTTATGGTTGTACATTATTTTGATGAATTCTAATGATTAATGAGTTAATGAAACCAACATACTCAGTATTGAGTGAGTATGAATACCAGGTTAACACGAGGAAAGCTTATCTTAAATCTCAAGTATGAATCTATTGAAAGAATTTAGGATTGATATTGTTCTCAATTGTTCACATCTTACAACTTGTTGTAATAATTAATCAAATTTTTTGAATAATGAGGTATGCAAGATGCCAATTAATTAATAGATTCCATAAGATTCATAGTTTTATGTTTAAGGGATTTATTTCAATTTGAGTTACAAATATTTAAAGAATAAACAAAAATTGTTCGTTTTCTTTTGAAGATTTTATTTCCTAGTTGTATTGGGTTCTTTGATATCATGTCGAGAGGCACTACATACCACCTGCTATTCTTTAATTCCTAAGGAGAAAAGAAATAATATTGGTGCAAGGAGTCTAAAGTGCATCTTCTTGGGATACTCAAATACCACCAAGGATTATATTGTCTTTACAATGAAGTATAAAAGAAGTTCATTCTTTCTAGAGATGTGATTTTTCTTGAATCCATCACAAGTGACAAGATTGTTGAGAATAATCTTGATCATATGGATAAATTCACCCATGTAAATACATATCAAAAGTTTTATGATGATATTCCACGCCTTGATTGGAATATCTCTATATTGGATCAATCTCTAGAATCTCCTTTTGAAGCGCCATCTCCCACTCATGAGGAAATTTCAATCACATCATCAAAACATGAAGTTCATTTGGATGATTTGATTGAGAGGTTTGAAAGGATGAACCTTGATGGAAATGCAACACCATCTCAGTCATTGGATCAACCTATACCATCTTAGAAAGGTCCACCAAAGTGGCTCATAAATACACTTGAAAGTGTTCCTCCGAATGAGGTTGGAATTTCTAGGAACCAGAAGTTCTATAAGACAATATGGAGGTGATGTAGATGATATGTATGTTTCATATGATTGTGAATTGAATTTATATACTAAATTTTCACCAACTTCCTTTGAGGAATCTACTTCTCATGATGAGTTTAAATAATCCATATAGGAGTATGATGTTCTCATCAAGAGTGGGACATAAAAGTTGGTGGACCCTCCATTCGGAACCAAACCAATTGGCTACAAGTTGTTCTTCAAGAACAAGTATAAATCAGTTGGCTCACTTGAAAACCACAAATCAAGGCTTGTTGAAAAAGAATTTGCACAGAAATAAGGCATTGATTATGGGGAGAATTTTTCTCCCACAACAAAATGGGATACCATTCATACTTTGTTTTCCTTGGTAGCACATAATTGATGGAAATTTCATCAAATGGATGTGAATACTACTTTATTTAATGGATACTTGAAAGATAATATCTTGACATATTAGAAAAAATGTTTTGTTGTTAAGGGACAAGAGAAGAAAGTATGTAAACTCATCAAATATTTATATGGCCTGAAACAAGCACTGTGGGCCTACTGTGAAAAGCTCACTGAGCATATTGTAAAATTGAATTTAAAGTAGTTTAGTCTTGATGATGCAACTTTGTTTTTCAAGAAAGTTGGAAAAACTATTGTATATTGTGTACTATATGTAGATGATATGTTGATAATAGGGAACAATGAAATCTATATTGCATCCATAAAGAAAGAATTGAAGAAATGATTTGAGATGACAGATCTCGGACATCTTCACTACTGATTGGTCATTGAAGTGACTCTAAATCCAAATTACATTTTTATATCCCAAAGGAATTACAATGGAGAATTTTTGAACAAGTTTGGCATGGTTAAGTGTAACCCTCTCTCTACTCCAATGGAAAAAAATTTAAAGCTCACATGAAGAGAAGGGAATGAATTTGAGGATGAAACCATGTACATATAGCTTGTAGGAATTCTTATCTACCATACCACCACCAAAATATATATTTCATTTGTTGTTTGGATTCCTTCCAAGTTTATGCAAAATCCCTATGAAGGACATTCATCTGCTACAAAAAGAGTTCTAAAATACTTGAAGGGAACTCAAGTACTCTAAGGTGGTTGAATTCAAAATTGATCAGATGTTTTGATTCAAAATTTAAAGGGGATAAATAAAATGGAGTGTCAACTTCAGGCCATCTCATGGGTCTTGGATTAATGGATTCCTCCTAGATATCATGCAAATAATCATTACCAACAAATTACACAATAGATGAAGAGTATGTGGTAGTTGTAGAAGCAACAAAGGAGATTGTGTGGCTTAGGAAAATACTTGAATATTTTGATTCAGGTGGATCTTAGTGGACATCTACCTTTTCCATTAAATCAACATTTTTTAGCCTTTGGTTTTCATAAACCTTGATATTCACCCTTTTAATGGGGAATGTAATGTAATTCCATCTCCATTTGTTAATTACATCCATCATGTAATGATTGCATAGTGGTCTCATGTACATGATTACAAAATTGATGCACTGGATCCCATCAAAACTTCATAGTTAGGTGTACTTGGGATAGAGTAGTACTAGGAAGGGTGACCTCCTTGGAATTCCTAATGTTTTACTTGCCTATGGAATTTTGTAAACTTAGACAAATTTATCCCACATTCATCATGGGGATTATTCTCCTCTCACTCTCATATATAATCAAGGTGGAGGACGTCCTTTGAGCATGTAATGGAGTGATATGCAATGCTTATTGTGAATGACCATAGTTGACATCTATTTCTCTTCAGAGATAAGCTACCATCATTCTATCCATTTTCTTTACAATGTTCTACTATTTTATTCATTAATAAAAGTTGGGTTTCACTGTATTTTTGTGTTCTTTTCTATATTTTCATTTGTATCTCATTTCATTCTCAACATAATCTATATCACTGGTATGAGAGTAGTCTGCTCCTTTTCATTTTTCGGTGCATGTTCCCAATGATGTATGAGTATATAGAGCTGGGTCTCGAGCTAGTTTCACTTGAGGACAACCACTCTCGCCATCCCAAGTGACATCCCATGGTAGAATAAAAGAGAGATGATGGAGAAACATATCATTTCAATACATTTCTTGAGGAAGCCCTCATGTGACAGAGGAACGAGATGATGGACAACTTTTCCCATATCCTTTGATGACAACCAATGGAAGCAGTGGTATCTTCAACAAGCAACCATTTTGGAGGTGTGATTCCCTTCAAGGTACAAGTTAATTTTGATATTCCCTTATTTGAAGTCTAGATAGATGCAGATTATCTAGATAAATTGTTGAATTTGATAGAAGGTTATTACTCTATCCAAAAAAAATACTACGGTGAAGAGATCACCTTCATTCTCCTTAAATCCCTTCCCCATGTCAGAGCTTGGTGGGAAGGTTATAGGGAGAGGCACATCATAGATGAATCTATGTCATTTGGGAGAGAAACCACTTGATAGGCCTTTGTATATTCCATCAAGGATGAGTTATACCCTATTGAAAAATATGATGACTATTATATGAGATGGGCGACTCTACATCAAGAAAGACACCAGATAATGTCGAAGTACATTAACATATTTCATACCTTGAACTAAAATTTAGGTATCAAAGACTCCAAGAGGCATGTGGTTTTGAAATACTATAGTGGTATGCATAGGTACATTAAAAAATATATGAATTTCTTGGACATCTTCTCACTTGGAGTTTCTTATAAATATGCAACCAAAATTGAGTATAAATTCAAGCAACAAAGTAAGCGGGAGTTTGGTTTGCAAATATGCCACAACAGAAGCATGGAAAATGAAATACTAACTCAAAAAATAAAGGAACATCAAGGAGATTCAATATCAATAAAATCAATCCAAGTCGTTAGCTAAGAAGGGTGATGGGAAGTTGAAGAAGGACACTATAAAGTGGTGTGATTTCAACAAAATCCCCCAACACAACACCAATGAATGTCACTTGAAACAGTCATTTGTGGGTGAGCTCAAAGACAAATAATCAAAACCTAACCTGGAATATAATTCAGAGCACAATAAATGGAAACAAATCATCGATGTAGACCCCACTGCTGCCATCACGGCCACAACAATCCAACCAGAATAACTAGAGGATCCTGAGGAGGGGGCTCCCCTCTTCCACTCACAGATTTGGGTAAAGGGGACCCTGCTGCATTTAATTGTTGACAGTAGGAGTCAAAAGAACCTGATCTAAGGTGATGTCATCAAAATAATGAGGATGTCAACAATGCCACACCCCAAAACGTACACCATCAGATGGTTGAGCCAAGGACTAGAAATCCATGCCAACCAACATTTTTTTTTGCATTACAACATTAATACCTTCAAATATGAGGTACTGTTTGATGTTTCCCCACTCAAATTTTTTGGTGTTATTTCAAGAAAAATACATATGTGGAAATTTCACACTATTTAGGAGTCTCAACCTTGCAGTGTCATTGTTACTCTGGGGGTCATATCTATAAGTTAGCATAGGTAGTTCCAACTATTTCCACTTCATTGATGTCGGTAAAACATTGATGAAAAGTAATCTCTCGGACGACAAATATTTCCCTCTTAATTATTTGGTTAGAAGGTGAAAAAAGGCCATTGAAACCACTAGATCCTTGGCCCAAGACCTTTCTATCTAGCAGAAGAAGGTCGAAAAGTGTTTAGAGGAGCACGAAGATATTTCTGCTTCACCTATGGGGGTTCTTTTCACTACTATCTCTAGTATTCCAATGATTTGATTCCTGGTTCTTCCTTACCCAATGGTCCAATCTATAGACACCCCCTTCTAGAGACCTACATTCTTCCATATATTCATCATATCTCTATTGGTCATGGCCCTTTTCAGGTGTGCATGGGGTTCCATCCATTATCCCCGATTGATACAACTCTTCTTGTTGAATATTCACCGACATAGTCCTCCCACACTCAGAAAAAGGAATATCATGCATCCATATTTGTTGAATGGATCTAGAACATCCAAAAACATATTTGTGACATCCTTCAATAGGATAATGGAAAGTACAAGCAGGGAAACTACTTCAACAAGGCAATCAAATCACCAAGTTTCTTATTCAACAAAAGTTTCCCCATATCTCGAGGGAACTTGATGCAATGTGGACCATTTCTTCCTAGGATCTTGGTGGCCATCCACCTTTCCCACTGAATCAACATTTTTGATCCTCTACTTTTGATAAGCCATGATATTTACTCTTTTGATGGGACATGTCTAATGAAGACATCAAAATGTGAGACCCATTATGTTATCCAAACTTTTATGAATCCTTAGGAAGAGTTGATAGATGTATTGCTTGTTTTCAAAAATGTGGTCCAAGATGGATTGGACTCAAGTTTCACTTTCCTTTGATTTGGTTGTCTGCACCAACATATCAATTTTCCTATGAAATGGAGCCATAAGTTGCGGCTAGATTTTAGAAGGTGATTAACAAAAACTTTGGGTAGAACACATCAAAAGAAGAAGGGCATCCTACTTGTAGTCTATATGGCCTTGATCAAATATATTCATATCTAGATTCTAAATCAAATTGAGTACAAGGGTCACATGAGAACATGAAACAATTTTAGTTGGGGGGAATGATGGAACCTTGTTTTGGTGTGATTTTATCACCTTTTTCCTTTTGTTTTCATACTTCACCATTATGTTTTAACCTCTTTATATCCATAACTATAACCATTTTAGATCAGATATCATTCAAGCATACCTTTCTCTATTTTAGTCAAAATTTAACGAATTGTGTAGTACATTTGGTAGAAATGGTGTCTTTTGTTCCTAACCTATAAATAAATTTGTTATAGATCATATGTATGATACACAATTCAAAGGAATGTTATGTTGTGGAAGATACATCTTTCTAAGGAACTTTGTTTTCAACAGATATTGTCCTATCAATGAAGTCTCATTTGTAATGGAACCTTAAGGTTCACCACTTGTTATGGATCCATGCATATTGTGTGTTGTCATGACTCTCAATAAACAACATTGTTTTTGTGAGTCCCAATCATCAAAACATATTTCATTAATCTAAGACAATGAGCATACCACCTATCACCTATTACTAGTGTCCAAAGATTGTGTTGTGGTTATTCAGTTGTTGTGGAACCATGGAACAACAATAGAATCTTCTATATTGTTCGAGTAGTTTTCTACTGTGATGATGAATGCATAGATTCCTTTGGTTGTGGTTAGAAATAATCTCCAGAATAATTAATATCATGCTATATTTCAACTAATAATGCCTTTAGTTATATTATATTCTTAGTTTTATTATTGTGGTAACTGTGTAGTTGAATAAGATGATTTGTTTCATTTAATGGCTATGACAGATGTTATTATCCACTTGAACAATCAGTGATTCTTCAATCCTATAGATCGTTATTTTCATTTAATTATTTTTTTATTCATTTAAAACAAAAATATATGCTTTCCTCTTAGATATAGGAGGAAGGAAGATTAATAGATGGGGAGAGGGATATAGACAAAGTGTTTGGTTGTAGTTCTTGAATTTTCCTAAGACAAGCATATTTTCTTATTTTTTGTATGATAATTTTATCATCGAAGTATATTTAGAACTATAAATATTCTCCAGTACCTCAATCCATAGAGAAAGGTCTATTTATAGAGGAATCAGGTGTTGTTTCTCCTTTTTGTTTATGTTTTTATACTATATTAAAAAATTTCATCTCATTGCTTAAATGTTTGTAAAGTTAAATTAATTTTATTAATAATGGTTATAACTTAAAGAGTGTATGATTTAGCAAGAATTGATTTCATTTTTAATCAATTAATGGTTCATTACTACAGGTCCCATGCTACCAAACCTATGAATATCAGTCATCAATTGCGTTTTACAATATAGTTTATTTTCTTTCAATTAAATATAATTGGGTTTCTAGATAGTTGTAAGCAACATGATGAAATTTTCCAAATAGATCATTAATCCCTAGGCCTTGCATGTATTTTTCACAACACCTCACAAGATTATAAGTCGTGGGTTGACAATTAACTGCACTAGTATACTTGATGCCCTTCTAGGAATTAATAGGGTATATAGTAGACCAGTTAGTGCCATTTCAAGACTTCAACAAAACAAGTGGAATGTTGTGGCCCTTATATTCCATAATAGAAAAAAAGGTTAATATAATGGATGTCTACCTCGAACCATTGATTGATAAATTGAAGCAATTATGGGAAGATATATGCAAGAAACCATATTCACAACTAGTTGTATTTTATTAATCAAATCCTAGTTTACAATGATATATGGATAGCCATTTATATACAATAGAGTATAAGGGTTTCAACCCTTCTTGTGGATGAGATGTCCAATGGTTTCATTACAATAGTTAAATATCATTAGATATTAGGCATATTAAAAGCCATCCCCACTTGAAATGATTCATCCTCAAAGCACGGGTAAGGATGGATGACTCAATCTAAAGTCTTCAGTTTCTCAAATAGCTTCATCATTCTTCCACTTGATAAGGTATTAGTTGATACTTCTTGAATGAAGGACTTTGGTTCTGAATTTTAATATCCCTTCGAGCTTCAGTATGAGTCTCCCTTCTTCAGCCAAAAGGGGCAACTTTATTTGTATAAGATTTGTTGGACCCAAATTTTTCTTCAAACATGAAACATGGAATACATCATTTAAGTTCCCTATGTTTTTTACTTCTAGCGCATAAGTTTCTTGTCCAACTCTCCTTAATATTTGGTAAGGGACATAAAACTCAGGAACAAGTTTATGATTTTTATATTTTTTGAGTGAATTTTGCATGTATGGTTGGAGTTGAACAAACATCCATTATCCTACTTCAAATTCATGCTCAATTATTTTCAAAACATCTTGTTGTTTGATTTTGTTCCTAGATTGCCAAAGATTATTTTTTAGGATACGAAGGATTTCATTACAAGTGGCTATATAGTTGTTTACAACTTGAGCCTTGAAATTGGAGACAACATAATCTTTTATTGATGGTGGAGGATATCCATATAAATCATAAAATTGACTCATTTTTTTTCGAAGTGTGATATGTGGTGTTATACCACCATTCAACAAGATGTAGCCAGTTGTGCCTTTGTGATTGACGATTAGTCACAAAATTCATAATGTATCCCTTAAGGAATTTATTTACCACTTTTTTTAAGTCATATTGAGGATAGTATGAAGTGCTCATGGTTAATGTGGTTCATACATGGTGGAATAATTCTTTCCAAAATTTGTTGGGAAATTTGGGGTCCCTATCACTAACGATAACTTTAGGAAAACCATGGAGTCTATAAATATTTTTCAAATGGCTATGAGTAATTTGAATAGCCTTATATTTTCATGATATTCCAATGAAGTGGGCAGATTTGGTTAATCAATATAAAATTAAAAATATGTTATCCTTTCCTCCTGAGGTAGGGAGGCCCATGATAAAATCCATAGACACTTTAGTCCATTTCTAATCTAGGATATGAAGGGGTTGAAGAAGAGATGGAGGTGCGACTGATTCAAACTTGTGTCACTCATAGGTATCACACTCTACCACATATTTTGAAATATCATTCTTCATTCCTTTCTAGAACAATGATTGTTGGATATTGTAGTGTGTTTTGAAATCCAACATGACCTCCAAACTAGAGGCCATGATTCTTTTTTAAGATTTGAATTTTGAATTTTGAAGTGTTGGATAAATATATTCTTCCCTTATACTAGAGTATATTATTCTCACATGTAAATTTGGATCATGATGTAGTGTTGCTATTAACTTCCTCGATTATCTTTTTTATTTATGGACTTTTCACATATTTAGCTTGAACATCTCAGATCCAATCAAGAGTGAATATCAAAATTGAGGATAGTGTAACATCCCCTTCTTCTTTTCTTGATAAGATATCGACAACTTGGAATTCCTTTCCCTTCTTATAGATAATTTAAAAGTCAAAAACTTGTATTTTGTTTTCCCATTTTTGTTGTTCGGATTATATGTTTTTTTGGTTCAAAAAGTATTTCAAGCTATTATGGTCTATTTTGACCAAGAATTTGACTCCAAACAGATATTGTTTCCATTTTTCCAAGCCATGAATGATTTCTAACATATCCTTATCAAATGTATATTTCTATTACTCTTTGGGGTTTAATTGTTTACTTTTAAAAGCAATGGGGTGGTTTTCTTGCATAAGAAAAGCTCCAATTCCTATTCCTAAAGCATCCCATTTGAGCAAAAAGGGGCAAAAAGGGTTTAGTGTAATCTGGGGTAGAAAAAAATGGAGTTGAAGTCATTAATGTTTCCATCTTCTTAAAATAAACTTTGACTACATCGTGCCATCTAAACACATATTTTTTCAAAAGTATTTTTACTCGGGTAGCATTCGCTACATATTTTTTTATGAGTCTTCTATAATATCCTATAAGATCTAAGAACCTTCATAAAGATGTGATACTTTTTGGAGCATACCACTTAATAATGTAGTGCCCCATATTATTATTGTTAAATAATAATAATAATAACAACAACAACAACAACATTAGGAATATAATAATTCTCCTAAAAAAAACATAGTAAATATTTATTGAAATAAATAATAATAAAGAAGAATATAATAATTATCCTAAAAGGGTTATAATAAGTATTTATTATGGATATTAGGGTAATTAAAGGTAATGGTAAAATAATTAAGATTAATTAATGAAGAAACCCTAAAGTATAATAAATAATTAAATAATGGATCCTAGGGATTGGGTTGAACTCTATATAAAGTGGGGAAAAGATGAGAAAATGACATCTCTCTTTGGTTGGTCTATAGAGAGAGCAAGGATTAAGATGGTTGATTGAATAGTAGATTGAGGGCTTAGTGACTGCTACTAAAAATTAAGTAGCAAGGTCTATGGTTGGGTGGAGAGTCGCCCCGTGTTTTTTTGTTGTTTTCCATGTCAGGATATGGCTTCATAGATAATTTAGGTTCTACAACACATGTAAGTTCCTCACACATGATTTTTTTAATTTCAAATTATTTGTTATTGTATTGGGTAATTTATGAAATTATCTTTACTAATACTTGGGACATTATACATGGTATTAGAGCCAAGGGTTTCAACCCTCAGGGCCCATGGACCTTCCCAATCAAGTTAAATATAAATCTTATAATATATAGATGTGAATTTATTAATTTTTGTGGTCATTGTATTAGTTCGATACAATTTCAGATCTGATGTGCCATAATAGGAGATTTGCGGCTTCCATTGTAACATCCCGCTCTGGTGCACTGAGAAAACTTATTCTTTGAGGACACTTGCTCACAAGTGATCTGGAATTTTATGATATTAAAACATTTATCCTTGATTATGATGTGTTATGATAGATGACATGATGTTTTACTGCTTTGACATAGATAGGTGCTATTGACTCAGTTTTATTGAGTGTGCAAGGTTTTGGACCTTGAGGATGCAGAGGCATCGATGGAACCCCTTGGACTCCGGATTGAGTCAGGGAGTGTGCTATTTGGGTTGATTTATTTATTTGATGATATGATGTGGACATGTTCTGACATGATTGTTGATGATGCAGGCTGACGATAGCTTGCCGACCAGACTCACATATGGAGTAAAGGGGTCACACATGATTACCAGAGAGGTTGAGGGAGAGGTGTGGACAACAGCCCTGCCACAGCCTGCTAGGACTCCCGTCATGGCTCGAACTGTAGGTTAATGATTACCTAGTTCGAGAGGATCCACGATGCCGTGAGGGAAGACTGCGACAGTCGCTCACGATGACTCTAAGGGGCACGCAATAAGGGGGGGGCATATTCCTTATAGCCCTTAGTCTCCCACAAGTTCACCTGGTGGAGTGTTGACTCTAGGGGTTATAGATGTCTACCAATCAGTCAAGTTGGCGAGTGGCACCATTGGAGCACGTGGTGCATCCTGAAGGGCACGTCGCGCAAAAGAAACACAAGTTGGCAAGTGGCACCCTTGGAGCACGTGGTGCATCCTAAAGGGCACGTCACGTGAAAGAAACACAAGTTAGCGAGTGGCACCCTTGGAGCATGTGGTGCATCCTGAAGGGCACGTCGCGCAAAAGAAACAACCAAGGCGAGTGGCATCCTTGGAGCATGTGGTGCGTCCTGAAGGGCACGTCACATTGATGTTGAGGAAGGAACAAACCTAGATGGCCCTAAGACATTTAACACCTTAAGAAATTCTTAAAACAACTTCCCTAAATAATTGTCGCCCAGTTCAGAATCTAAACCTATGTCTAAAACTTCTCTAGGGTAAAATTTTGTTTAGCCTTAAGAAAAAGACCCTATAAAAATAAAAATAAAGATATAAACTAAAACCCACTTATGTAATAGTTTTAGTCTTCTTAAATTTAGAGGGTAAAATGAAGAGAGGAATAATTTAATTAAAATCCGTGGTTTTAAATTGTAAAGAGGAAATAAATTATTTAACTTGTGGAAGTATAAAAAGATTGTAAATTAATAATAAAGGGAAAAGAGTAAATAGCGCAACTGCAATTTTGGCTCTAATAAAAAGGGAAAAGAAGGGAATAATAAGAATTAGGAAACTAAGTAATGGAGGAAACATAATAAAGGAAAGTTGGGAACTTATGGTAAAAAGCAAGGTCAACATAGTAAGGAATCTACAATTAAGAACCTTCTAATTTGAGCTAATTTAGCAACTTCATTTTTTTTAGGGAAATTATTTAAAACATGTAAGGGGATCTAGGAACACCTAGGAAGAAATTTAGGAGCAACTCTAGGTGGGTGAGGGAAATGAGTAAATTAATAATTTAAAGAAAATAATTATTTGAGGAAAGAGGGGGATGGACGACACTTGTGCGAAGGAGAATATTTAGAATATTTTTATTAAAACTTAATTTAAAAGTGATTTAGGGAAAGTGTGAGGTTTGGACAACTCTATAAAAGAAAGGGAAGATGAGGAAGAAAGGGGATCGACGGTTAGCATAACGTTACACTGTCGGATTTGTGACTTGACTGATTACTTGTGGGGATTTGAGACATCCCAGCTCGGATAGGAGTGGTAGCTTGACCTTGCGAGGCGAGTTGGGAAGCTAGACATACCATCTGGATAGTGTGTGGCCCCTTTGCGGCTCAGGGGGGTAAGGGGGAAGCAGAGTACCCCTAGCGATTGGCTAGGAGCTACTGGTGAGGTCTCGATGGTTGGCAAGCGGAAGCGGCCCGAGGAGCACGGACATCATTCGAAGCAGGCGAACAAGGTACGCATGATTAATAGAGTAGATTGCATTAGGATTTACGATTTAGATCTGCATGTGTATTGGGTAATCTGGATGAAAAATATTTAACTTCCATCCGTGTTGAGTCTCATTGGATTAAATGGTTTTTCTCATTTACTTACTCTGGCGAAATTGGTGTATTTTTCATTGCTGTAAAAAGTTTTACTGTGTAAATCTAAATAAAATCCCTCCCCAATTTATCAACTCATCCCTCGTTTTTGTATTATATAATCCTAGCTTGGGTTCAACACCTAAATCTCGACGAATCCACCTCGATCGTTGTAATTAAATTTGAGTACCTTGGTAAATTTAATTGTACCAATGCCAGTCCATCCTTACCTAAAGGTCTGAAATTTATTTGCTTGATTCGGTAGGAATAGGGAACTCACGCAGTCGGCTTCTTCTTAATTATTTGAGATGAGTTAACTCACCTTGATGTAGAGCTTGCAGTCGGTGATGCTAGATGGTAGCGAATTGTTTTTAATTACGCAGCAAATTCACATTCAATTTCTGGATTGTTTCACAACGACTCATTGTTATTTGGGGTGATCTCTTAATTACCTTGAACCACGATTTCATTTAAACCTTGGTTGTCCTTTGTTTATGACAGCGTTGGCCCTTAATCCGCGCATGGACACTGCCGTATTCTTTTGGGGCGGTGATTCATTGCTCCTGGGGGAACGAACTTCCTCGTGGACTCCCTCGATGCTCTTGTGTGCGTTGTGGCTTGTTTCCCTTGTCACTTGGGTTGTCAACTGGCTGTGTAAGGTATTCCTGGCGTCTGTTTAACAGTTAGTTACAGTAGAAGCCAGGATAAAATCGTTGGTTAAGCCTACGTCTCCCTGTTGTGCATAGAATACCATTTGCATGTTTCAAACGCTTAGTTTGATGGGTTAAGCCTTAAAATTTTCGTTGTTAAAACGGACCATGATTTGGCTGGATGAATATGCAAAAAAAATTGCCTGTGTGAAAAACCATCGAGTGCTGTGTGCAGGACTCTTTCTTCTTAATAAAGGCCTGAATTGTTGCACCCTTACCGTGGCGAGTTGTATTGCGGCTTCACCTGCCCCTACGTTTTTCTGGGGCCCCGAACCTCTGTCTTCCTCCCACGAATTTCAGAATGGCAGCAATCTAATAGCCGCACCATGACTGTGTTAAGGGCCACGTGAAGCGTGATAGTCGAGCCTTGGCGTCTGAGCTTGTGGTGCGGCTGATCCTTAGCAGCAACGGGAGTTTGGTTGATTTTTGACTTCGTCCCCTTTCATTTTTAAGCTACCGCCTTGTCCTTCTTCTGCGTCTTAGATTTGTTTTATGGTACAACCGCAAGTATAAATTTCAACCACAGCCTATGTGAATACCGAGTAACTGCCAACTTGTGAGTTTGCCCCTACATCTTTCCAGCCTTGGTAACTCCCAATCACTTAACCGCCTCTTCTCACTTTTTCAGACAGCCTGATTTGGAGTTCGGTGGCATTTCACCTTTACCTCCGAGTTTTACTATGCCTCGCTTTAATTCTCTTGATACTTACAGTAGAAATTTCTCTTAATGCTTAAGGCGGTAACCTAATTTTAGGTATTATGGTCCAGTTGCGCTTTGTTTCTTTTGGCCTTTTAGAGCTTGCCTTCTTAGTCGGCCCCTTAGTTCTAGTGATAATTTAATGAGATAATTTGTTCCACTAAGACCCTTGCCTCATTATAGGTAACCTGGTTTTATTTTGCTATATCAATGATCTTATTAACTACTTTATTTTAGACCTTCATTTTATACTCCTTTATTTTAATATATAATGAACAA
>ML780041.1:366237-394885 GCA_009831015.1 Picea engelmannii | reverse complement strand
AAGGTAAAATTCATTTCTGTGTTGTCTGAAATACCTTTCGGTGTATAAGATGTCTAAAAATCTAAATCTGAAAATCTAAATCGGACTACTGGAGAAAACACAGTGTTCTGGTCGGTTTTGGTTTGACCCGGGCTATTTTTCTTTCTCGTGCCCTTCCTTGAGGCGGCAAGCGAAGTGATAAACAAACACCACCAAGCAAGTAGGCAGACATTCATCAAAACGAGGTTTAAAATGAGCTATGCACACTGTTCAGTGTTCGGCTCCTGGAGGACACTCATGGGTCGGTCTGCATTCTAAGTTTCGCCAAGGTTGGAGATTTGGCAGTCTGCTCAGCTACACATCTCATTGGCTTGGTGTTCTACTTAATATTCAGTGCCAAAAATTAGCCATACAGTCAACGAATAGTATCTTATGTCAGTGGTTGGCATGTTGTGGCTTCCTTTATCGAAACACCATCTGATGCTACAAACAATCACATGAAACATGCCCAGAACAATAACTTAAAAAGATGCAAAGACGGAGGCTATCACAACTCTCAAGTGTGGGAATTAGGTGGTTGATCCTTCAACAATCATTCTTATTATTACCACCGATATAGTCGTTATGTTTGATGACAGTAGACACAATGCAACCAATTCACTTCATGTTCTGACTCGTCGCTAGAGAGTGCTATAAAGTGGAAACAAAAATCTTGTTATGCTTCAACAATGGAATTCTACGATCAAAAGGTAAAAAAGAAATGATTGGCATTGTTAATAGTTTAGTGGCATTATTTCACTAATTTAATCATCTTCCATAAAGAACATTAAAGTTTCATAAAGAATATTAAAATATTTCTTTATGGGGTTATAGCTTTATGCAAGATCCCTTAAACTTTTGGAGTAATAAGTGGATTTCATTAAGTTTATTTCATTAAAAATAAATTATTTCAAGAGAAATTTAAAGAGTTATAAGGAGTTATTTGCAATAGAACTTAAAGGAAGATTTTGATGTGGATTTAAGGAGTTATAAGATTTTGTATGGAGGAGTTTTGTCCATTGATTATAATTGAAGTTAGAGGGGTTTTTTTTGGTTGAGGAGTTATAAGAACTATTGTTAAGAGCCTTTGTCAGTATGATTTTTGTAAAGGAGTTATAAAGTTTGATGTATTTGAAGACTTTTTGTAAAGGTGTTATAAGGAGTTTTTGGAAGTTATAAGGAGTCCTCTTTGACCCACCTGAAATTGAATAAGGGGGTCTATCTTAGGATCTTTGTGTGAGTCATTGGTTATCCTGTAGTTTTTGGCACATTTATGCATCAGACAATTGCTCTTCACATGCACAGCAGGATACAAAATTGAATTGTGTGGCATCAACAAACATCTCTCTTCCATATTCTGCATAATAGCAAGAATTGAAGAACTATTTACAATATTTCTCACATTAATTAACTCAACTACATAATCTACAATTGCAATAAACAAGTGCACCCTCAGCACAGCGATTACTTGTTTACAAGTAACGCACAAGAAGATTGATATGTTAAAACATCAAAACAAGTTGTTGTCTGATGAGTTAATTTTGTTTCGACACCAACAATGTGATTTTAATGATATCAAGGATGAGAATGAAGATGCTCAGTTGACTAGTTATGAAAAACATGAAGATCACTTAGATGAAGTCCCTATGTCCGAAAAAGTTGCTGATAAATGTATTGTTCGACCATGGGAAGAATTACGATTTAAACGAAACCGATATGGACTAGGATATGAAAATGATGCTAACAGCCTTTTTCATATTCCTAATTATAGCAAACCTATTTGCTTTGTGAGTGGAGGTTTTTTGAATAATGATAAGATGACAGAGCTTGCGGATATTGTTAAGGAACAGGTACAGGACATAGCTGATGATGATGTTGCTAATTGGTTGAATAAAGAACCCAGATGGTGAAAACACTGTCACCGGTTTGGCCATGATAAGTCAAACTGTTTTGATCTTCACCCATGCAAATTTTGTGGGAAGACAAATCATTCCTCAGTAAGGTGTCAAAAGCGCAAGAGGAAACAAATTCATTTTGAATGGTTAGGGAATTGTCGTTGGTGTTTGGAAGCCAAATTATTGGAGCAGTCTTATCGCCAAATTTATACACAAGTACAGTCGTACTTGATTGGAGATATTTATACAGTTGATGGACATGAATGTTTTTCAAGATTTGATGATTTAGGGTATGATCGGGGCCCAGTTGATGTAGTCTTCTAAGTTGAAGATCGAGTCTTCAGACTCCGCCGGAAGACAATTTGATGTGCTAGATCTCTTCTTGGCCATACTTGCGAATGATGGTCAAGGGAATTGGAACCACTTGTCCCTGGCAGGGGGGAAATCTAGTTGAGTTAGGTTCCAAGTTTGATTTTGAGACAGGTTCCAAGTTTGATTTAGAGCCTGTGAACAGATGATCAAGTATGCAACCTAGTTCTTGGTATGCAATCTTGTTCCTGAACATATTGTTGTTGATATGGTTTGTGGTCAGCTTAAAACCACCAATTGAGCAGAAGACATGAATTTCTGCTTGTTACATTTTCATATTTTTGAGCCTTGAGCTCTTGTTAGTTTATGGTCAACTTAAAACCATGTCATTTAGTACAAGACATTAACTTCTGCTAGACATTCGGTTTGTGGTCATCCCGAAACCACCAGATTGGTTTGTGGTCATCCTGAAACCACCAGATGAGTTTGTGGTCAACCTTAAACCACCAATTTAGTAGAAGACGTCATCTTCTGCTATTTTTTCAGAGTTCAGAGAGCATCTTCAGCCAGCCCTCTGAATATTCACTTGACACATGTGATTGTCAAGTAGTGGCAGTTTTTCAGGCAATAACAAACTTATGATTAAGGGGGGTTGTTAAAACACTAATCATAAGTTAGTTGGTTAGTTAAGTTAACCTAACTGTTATACAGTTAAGTTATGGTCTTTTGCATTATAAATGTACATCTGTGTATATGATTATTTACAGAAGCATTGATGAATAGAGTATGCCTTTTTTGCCTTTGTTTATTTATCTCTATTCTTCATAGTTTCCTGATTGCTTCATTTATTTACATTATGTTTCTGCTATTTTCTTCATTATGAATCTAACACAGCCACCTATCTCACAATCTTTAGAAAGACCAGTGACTTATCTCGGAGTGAAGTGGGATCTTAAACCTGCAGAATTAGTAAGGCATACCACGTAAACGTTTCTTGCGTTTTGAGGAACATTTTGAAGTTTCTTGCTCCAAGCGACCCCTTCTAGATGTCCAGCGTGCCTCTCCTTGCTGAGTTTGACCTTACTATCCTGAGTACGATCCGTTTGAAATCGCAGGGTACAGATCCATCATTGTTGTTGATATACATTTTGCAGCGATCTGAGGCTCTTTTTACTTCTAAGCAGCCAATCGACACCTCAGAAGACCAAAGAACTTCCCTAAGGGCCTGACGTTATCACTATTCCGCTGGCCGAAATCTTCCTTGAGACTATCATAGTTCTGCGTAATTTACAGTGTGTAGATAGAGGTTTTGTGAGTCGTCTTTCACTCGCGAAGTTTCTCTGTTTCTTTCAGTCAAAAGAACAGGCACTCTGTGGGTTTAGGGTTTCATGGATGGGTTTCTACGGTACACCATTTTCTTTAAAAACAAAAAAAAACAGCAGAGAGACTAGAGAAATCTTGTGGACGTTACTTGAATTGGGTCAAGCCACTGTGCCATTTCGTATTTAATTTTGATCGGTTCACAAATGGAGAACCAATTAAATTTTCCTTCTCATGCGATTTGTATACACTCTGCTCATGTGAGTGAGAAGATTATGAGTTGATGGTTAGAAGTGTGAAGTAGAAACACCTAGATTGAGGCATTAATAAGAATATAGAATAATTTGTTCAAGAATAATCTAAAATTAGAGTTATTGCAGCCATGAATAGATATGGTATGGGTAGCCAAGTTTGACTGACGATTTCAGAACCTGTTTTAAGCTCCTTGTTCAACCAGTAACGAAAGCATGATACTGGCAACCATTATGCAAATTATTTGCGGTAGAAGATTCAGACTCGCGATTATGATGTTCTATTTTGTAGAGACATCTTTTGATTTTTCTTTTTTATCATGTGTCTGATAGGGTTACGTTTATACTGAGCACTGGTGTCTAATCCTAACTGTTGCAGTTAGGGTTTCAAAGGAAATAGTACGATGTTTGACTGAATTATTTGTGATCTGTCATCATCACCTTACCATTTGTATTAAAGAGTTTAGGAAATGTCAGATGGGATTTTGGGTGCCCATTATATGGTTTTTTTAATTTAAAAAAATATTAATTAAAAAAAAAATTAAAGTGATTTTTATTTTATATATGTTTATGCTCTTAATATTATTGATGATAATTCATGCGCCAAATGGGCCAGCACGATGAAGCTTCCTGTACAATTTTTATTACTATATCCACAAGTAGACATAGTGCTAGCATTGGTCATTGGATACAATGTAGAGTGACTTAGAAGGGCATATTGGTGCTAAAGGTGCTATGTTATTTCAGCGAAGAGGGAGTACGTTTGTTTAGGGTTTAGCCATCTATGAAACAGTTTAGACATATGGTTTCACAGAGTACTATGTTTAGGGTTTAGACATAGTGTTATGCACGCATGAGGAGTCGCACAGTTTGTTTTACCGCATGCATGAGGAGTATGTTTATATCAGAATGAGGACAAGCTGACTAGTTGTCTTGCTACTCCTTTTGGCATACTAGTGGGGGCACACTTTAACCTACCTTCGGCTCTGTTAATACACAGTTGCCAGCATTTACAGGTCAATATGGGGCATTTTTACAAGCTTAAACACAGGTAACTTGTCACGTGGAAGACACGGGTAACTTGTCACGTGGAAGCTACAAGACTCTTTAATCTGGGAACATGTTGCATACTACTTATTAATGAAACTATGAAGCTTAAAAATGTAGTTAATCTTACTGACAATTATTTTTGCTGCCATTATGAGCTCTCCATCCATGTTGGTTGTCAATAAACTATAAAAACAAAGCAATATTCTAATAGGATAGGACCAAGCAGGTTGCCTTGACTTGGTTTGCAAATCTGCAGAATGAGGTGTGGCCCTTGACCTTAATCTTCAACTTGTGCAACCAAACAACTGGTGATCAGGGTATGTGTGTTCGTAAAGGGTTTGTTTCCCATGTATTTGTAGCACTGGATTAGACTCCAATTTTATTTTTTCTTGCATGACTTTAGGGTCAAATCAGCATGCAAGATATGGTGTAGAGTTCATACTATTATGAGACTGATTTACGATAAGCTTGACCTGCATGATTTATTAGGCAACCAAGGAGGTACATGTATTCTTGAAGAGGTGTTTGTGTTTGGGGTAGCATGCTCCCATAGTCTAATGGTGTTCCCGCCATGAATGAAAAAGACTCTGTTTAGATTACCAATACAAGTTGAAAGGTTGAAAGTTAAGCTAATTGAACCATAGCTAACCACTAGTCCATGGAAACAAACGGAGCTCTTTTGCACTCAATTTGTGTGAGTTGACTCCCAAATGAAAAAAAAATCGCTCAACTAGAAAACCTTACTCTAAAATTTCCCCTTCCTCATTGCCTCGAGCCCTTAATTCTATACCCTATATCCAAGGCACCATGGATCAAATCTTAAATTTTTAGTAAAAAAAATATAAAAACCCTATTCAAACTTCACAAAACTATTAAACAAATTTTCGGAACAAGCAAGGACAAGACAAATACAATGTTGGACCCAGGAGTTTACCAAATTCCTTGTTCGTGTGGAAAATCATACATTGGCCAAACAAGAATATTTTTTAAATCTAGGCTTAAGGAACATATTTTCGACACAACCCACAACCGCACCTCTAAATCTATTATCGTTGAGCACTCCTTTAATTTTAAACTCCTTTAAAATCCTGAGCTCCACACCTGAATACACCTCGCATCAGAGGCTCTAGAAATTGAAAAACGTCCAAATCCTATTACTCATTGTCTAGGACATTCAAACTTATTTGAATTTGTGGCTTTAATCTTCTCCTCCTCCATTCCTTACCATTTAATCTTCCATTCCTTTGTTTTTTCCCTTCTCTATTTCCCAATTTTTAATCCTTTCTTATTATTTATTAATTATTCAATTTAACTTATTTTAATTTACCTTTATTTCATCTTCTTGTGATCATTACTCTATCATTTTAATAAAACATAATTTTAAATATTATTATTATTTTCAATTTAATCTTTCACTAAATTAATTTTGGTAGGTTGATAACTAATTAATTTTTCCTTGACATTTCCTTAAGGTTTAATCTTTTTTCTCTCTTACTCCTTACCTCAACAGATACATCATTAATTAAAATCCCCCCTCCACTTTTGACTTCATCCTTGCTTCAGATGAAGCTCATCTTTCCAATGGCTACTTGATTCTCTTTTCTTATTTATTTATTTTCACCTCTCAACACTCTTTACCACTTTTTAAATTTATTTGTCTCTAATGATGGGTGGACTGTCCACTCGAAACGTTGGAGTTTCAAAACATTAGAAACCATTTAATCCAGAAATCTCAACCTCAACAAATTTTCCCATTAAATTGTTGGTTCTAAAAACTCTATAGTTATTTCCGAGAACAATGCATCTTCATAAAATTATGTCACATGCATATTTTAAAGGAGAGGATAGCCCCAACAAAGATACATTGTATGCTTGTGGGCATCGATGAATTGGTAATAAAAAAATGGTGTCATGTAGAGAAGAAAATGAAAAACCAAGGATGTACTCATTCATTAATGAAGGTCGGCTATTGTACATGATTATGGATTATTTAAACCTAGCCATCGTAGTAGGTTGTGAGGGGATGAATTTCCATTGGATAAATCATAGTTGGTTCATTTGGGACGTACGTAGCATTCCATCTACCTCATATGTAGCATGGTAAAGATTGAAAACAATAGAGAAAGAAGAATACACGAAAAATATTGGAGAATGAACTCTACCACATATCTATTATTACATGTATTAAATAGTATACGGTTTGTAACTCTAGTAATGAACAAATGGTTACAAAAACTAACTACCAAGATTACCGAAAATTACAACTCTTAACATTCCCTCTTAATCTCTAGGATTACATTATTAATAATGCCTAAACTTTTACGTTGATATTGAAAAACATCTCTTCCAAAAGGTTTAGTGAAGATGTCATCTAGATGAGCTTTAGAACCACAAAATTTGAAAGAAATGTCACCATATTTGACTAGTTCACAAATGAAGTGAAATCAAGTATCAATGTGCTTGTTTTTCTAATGAAACACAGTATTCTTCGAAAAGGAAATGGAAGGGTTATTGTCACACAAAATGGAAACAAGTTCTTTTGTCATATATCCAAAATCCATCAAAACCCTTTTTAGACAAATTGCATGGCATGTTGTTGTTGTTGTTTCTGTTATATATTTTTCTTCTGTAGAAGAGATAGAAACTATGGTTTACTTCTTAGATTCCCACAAAATCAAATTCTTTCCAAAAAGTAAATCATATCCGGAAGTACTTTTTATGTCATCAATACTTCCTGCATAATAATTGGTGGTATACCCTGTAAGCATATTTTTTGTTGAAGTTGTGTACCACAAACCATAAGTGCTTGTACCTACAATGTATCTTAAGATCCTCTTACCAACTTTCCAATGATAATCCTTAGGAGATTCCATAAATCTGGAAATAAATCTTGTTCCATATGCTATGTCAGTTCTTGTAGTCATAAGATGTTGGACAACTCAGAGGCAGGGGGTGAATCAAATGTTACCGAGATTAAACAATTATGCTCATTTTAAATTCATTAACGAACTCTCAATGATGATCACAATAATGTAGGGAAGTAAGCAATAGAACATTCAACATCATTCACACATATGAGATACATAGAGACATATATTTCCTGAGGAAACCCATAAAAGGTAAAACCTCTTCTTCTTTATATGATAAGTAATCTTTACATTCTGTACATTATCATACTTATGAGAACCAACTCATAATGAGGCTACAACCTCTATTTTGCAAGATGTTACTTGCTGAGAGCACCAGCTCTCTGGATTCTCTAGCACCCACTAGAAGGAAGCACCGACTCCCTGGTTTCTCTAGCACCCACTAGAAGGAAGCACCAACTCCCTAAGAGTTCCAACACCAACTAGAAGGAAGCACCAACTTCCTAAGAGTTCCAGCACCAACTGGATGGAAGCACCAACTTCCAGTTGCACAGGCACCGACCTGTATATCAGAGAACCAATGTTCTCCCTTGCACCACCCTACCACCCTGGTTTCTCTGGCTGCAACCAGATGGAAGCTACAACTCCCTGTGTTCAAGCACCCACTTGAACCTCTGAGGACAACAGTCCTCCCTAGAACCTCCCAACCACCCTAAAAATATCAATATTTGCTACCGAAACTTATTACAGTGATATAATGTTCATCAATGGCTTACCAGTCTCATCATTGTTCTACTACACTGCCCTACTCTGTCTGCCTCGTTGTCTTCCTACACACATGCCTTGCGCTTTCTGTTCTTCTGCCTTTTATGCTCTATGCGCCATGTCCATTCAATGCACCATTCCTCTTCTATGTATTTCAGCTGCTGCACACTGCTTCCTTCCACACGCCCGAATCACTCTCAACAACTGCCCTCATATCTTCTTTGTTCTACATTCTCTTGGTCTATGTGCACCTTGTGCATGCTATATGCGCAATGCTTCTACATGTTCTACTTCAAGTTGTTCTGCAATTCTTCTCTTGCTTCTATCTATACATCATTTGTTACTCATCTCTGAGTTTTATCTCACACTGCGCATACTGTCAGTCTCACACTGGGCATACTGTAATTTTCTCTTTCTTACAGTTCAACACATTTTTCATTCAGAACAACCAACCACGCACAATCACTATGTGTTTCTTTTATACACTACCATCCCTTCAGTTACCCCTCAAATCCCTAGAACAACGCTTCAGCAATTGAAATGCCAATCGTCCAAGAACCATGATTTGGTTCTGCTAACTGAATCGTAACTGAAAAATTAATCATGAAGAGAAACAATAGCCCTTCGATCAGATTTCCAAGTATCCAACACCATTGGATTACAAGCACAAGATCTCGCGTTGATTTCGCCATTTCGCATTTCGGCATTTTGGCATTTCGGCATTCCTGTGGTGAAGAGTCTCAACTCTTCATGTTACGATTACCGAAAAGGAGCTTAGCTTGGTGCTAGCTACTCCCTCTCACATGACCATTGATGGTGACCACAGCCTACACCAAAAGGTGTTTTTCGCATTTCGGCATTTCGGTACTTCGACATTCCTGTGAAGAAGTGTCTCGTCACTCCAAGTCATGAACCCCAAAATGATCTGAAGGTATTTCAACATTTCTCATTTCGGCATTTCGGAATTTCTGTGATGAAGTGTTTCAACACTCCAAATCATGAACCCCGAAATGATCTAAAGGTATTTCGACATTTCACATTTCGCGATTTCATCATGCTTGTCATGAGTGTCCTTGACACCTCCAACTCCGAGTATCTGAAACTCCGAAATGGAGTCAAATCAATGGTCCATGATCTCCCTTTGATCAATGACTCAGATTAAATCATGGTTTCGCATTTCACGATTTCGAGAGGTTAGAGAACCTCCTTCCTTTGACTTTCCAGTCAGCGAAATGTTGATCTGTGACCACATGTCCTGCCCGAAGATGGATGGTCCTCCTACTTTCAGGATTTTGTAAGCCCACTTCTCCTAGCACTTTAAATAACATGCAGGTTCTCTTGGATCCAATGATGGTCAGACCCTGTGCTCAGATCTAACACCTGAGATCTGTCCTCCATCTTTTCGCTCCTCCTATCTGGATTCATATCTGACAGTCATCAAGAATTCTGAATGGGATCCAATGATCACTGTTGCTCTTCATTGTCACGCTTTTGATCTTTCCATTCCATCATCGTTGTTGATCTTCCTTGCCTGCCTATTTTCCATTATTGTCTCCCAACTGTAAACCTACCAATGTCGCTACTATTCTTTCCTGTAACCATACCTTCGTCGTTGTTGTTCTTGCCATCAATAACTGTAAGCATGCTATCATTGTTGTTGTTCTTGCCTATAGACATGCCATCGTTGTTGTTGTTCTTTCATGTAGACATGCCATCATTGATGTTCTTCTTGCCATCAATGACAAGCATGCTCTTCTTGTAAACATGCCAACAATCTCCCCCTTTGGGATTGATGGAAACCTTGAACAACTGCGCTAATCTGTTTGGACCTCCAACTGTAGCATCCAGTCCGGACCACTCCTTTTCTCCCCCTTTGACATCAATGTCAAAGAAAACATGCTACCCCCGAGCTGTTGCAGTATGTTTAAGAGGTATTAGATATTCAACCAACACAAACTCCCCCTGACATGATGGATTTTCTTATTTGAGTCCTGCAGAATATTTGTATCTAAACCAGAGTCTTCTCCTTCTGATTCTTGGACCTGTTCATCTTCAGCTTCCACTGTATCCTCTATAAAATACTCAATATTTCTCACCTCTCTTACTGGGACTCCTTCATCAAGCTTTTCTTCTCATAACTGGATGAATCCCCCTGTCACTGTTATCTCTCTGCTTCTGACTATTTTCCCCCTTTGTTCCTAAAAGGTTAGCTTTCCTTGACAAGGTCTTTCCTCTTGTTATCTCTACAGGATGTCATGTATATCATTTTGTAAAACAAAATGTTGTTGTTGAAGATGTTGTTGTCCTACTAACACACTGCGTAATTGTATCTTGTACTTTTCAAACAACCCTTGGATCTCCCCATTGATTCTCATTGATCTCCATTACTGCAATTTCATTTTTCTTCCATGATGCATGCAATCCAAGGCTTTTATGACCATATTCAATCACAAGAAAAAACTGCTACCACCACTCTCATACCAACTTTTCTTTTTCACAGACGAAGGACCTGTATCAGGTTTCTTAGAAGTATTGATTTCTTCCTTGTTGTATCCAATACCAGATTTGTCATTTGGTGATATATGACTATCCAAGAGCTTATCTAGGGTCATGGAGTTGTTTAAGAACTTGCTTTGGGTGTTTGACTTCTCAACCTTCAAAATTTCAGCTTCCATCTTATGACATGATTCTTCTTCTACTTCTTCTATGGGATAGATGCTAACTGAACATTCTTTTATTGTATCTATGTCTTCTTCTTTACTTGCAAGGGGGATTCAATATCAACATCATTAATTGTCCTTATGCATTTATTCACCACTTGTCCTGAGTTTACATTTACCTTACACTCTTTGGACGTGAACACCTCTTCACTGCCTCTATCACACTTTTAACTTGTACTGAGAAAATTATGTTTCAGACCATCCACAAGCAAAACATACTGGGCATCTCCTTTGTCATTACTCAAACTCACCATCCCTCTATCCTTGATTTTACCTGGATCATCATTTTCAAGGATCACATTTCCTGTTTTTCTTTTACTTATGGACATAAGCTTATCCTTATCTCCAGTCATGTGTTTGGAACATCCACTGTCTATATTCTCGGAGGCCTTTTGTTTTTGAGTTGAAAGTGCTAGACCACATTTTTCACTATCTTTCATTTTCCATGTGTTGGCCTTTCTATCTAAGAACTTTATCCTTGGATCTGCTTTGTAATTCTTCATATGGCAGTTTGCAGCTTTGTGGCCAAAGTTGTGACAGTTATAGCATTCATTCTCATTGTTCAATAGGTCAAATTTATTGTTGCAGCATTGTCTACTCATTGACTGTTAATTATTTCTTGACCTCCTCAGTTGCATGTCTCTAGACTTAATTCGGCAATTTGCAATCTGTGATGGTTTGTTACTTAGCTATATCATTATTTGTTGTGGCAAATATTTATTCCTTGGAAATCTTAATTTCTCATGTGTAAGTCTTAAGGAACAATTTACAACTTTGTGACCAAAGTTAGAACAGTAGAAACAATATCCATAGAAAAATTCTTTGTACCTGGAAAATGGTTGTCTTATTTGAGCAAATCGATTTCTTCCATGCTGATGATTTCCTTACACAGGGAGTGTATTATTTTCTTGTTCTATAGATTCAGTTCTGGCACCTTTTTCTTTACTCCCCCTAGGCATTTGATTATATTCCTTTGTTTCTGCAGGTTTTTGTGTCGTCATTGGTTGTAGATTTGACAAACTTGATGAAGTCTTTGTTGCTTGGATGACCACTACTTGATCCCTCTTCATAACCCAAACCTGTTTTCAACTTTGGATTCTTTTGTTGATTCAGAATGGTGGCTAATCCTTCTGAGGCTTTGATACTTGACAGATTTTGATGATACAAGGCTTGAAACTTCTCCAACTCTTTCCTAGTTTTCACTACTTCTTCTTCCAAAGATTTACATCTTTCCTTCTTTTTTGATAACTATTGTTTCAAAATTTCCTCGATTTTATTTTCCTCTTCTAATTCCACTTTTGGCAGGGAAAAGTTTTCATCAGACTGTTTACTATCTTTCTCGAACTGTATCAGCAATTGTTTTTGCTTTCTGTTCTTAATTCTGAGTTTGTCAATCTCTTCCAGTGCACTGATCAGTTCTCCTTCCATATCAATCACAACTTCTTCTTCATTAGCCTTACTTCCTTTGATTTTATTATCATAATCATCTTGGTCCATAAGCATGAATTCATTGTCCTTATCTTCAGGCGAGGAGTCACTATCTGTGTCTTCTGAAGAGTTAACATCGTTTACCCATAAACTTTTCTTTCTGCCAAATCTCTTAGGTTTGAACTTCTTTTCACCTTTAGAGTTCTGATCATGTTTCTTGTGTGGACATTTATTTGCAAAATGACCTATCTTACCATAGTTGAAACATTTGAAGGGAAGCTTACCTTGGTACTTGCCTGATCCTTTCTTTAGTCTTCTCACGAATTTTTATTCAATTTCATCAGGCTCATAATCTTCATTCTTATCTGCTTTAAATGATGCTTCTCTAGAGGTGGGTATATTTGTAACTATCCTCATTTCATATGCAGTCAACATTCGTAGAAGTTGATCAAAAGCCAAAGCCTTTATATCATTAATTTCTTCTATAGCTAAGACCTTTGGGTTGAACCTATCTGGCAGAGATCTCAAAATTTTCTGAACTAAAGAGGGTTCCTCAATTTTTTCGCCAAGTGCTTTCGTTGCATTTACTAGTTCTTCAATTCACATAAAATACTTCCCAATGGTTTCATCTTCTTTCATATATAGATTTTCAAACTGTACTCTGTAGGTTTGAAGCTTGGCATCTTCTACCTTCTCATTACCTTCATAACTGCTAATGAGTTTGTCCCACATTTCTTTGGCAGTTTCTAAATTCATAACTTTTACAAATTCTTCTTCTGCAAGCCCACTCAAGATGGCATTCATAGCCTTAGCGTTGAAGCTGAATTCTATCTTGTCATCCTTATTAGCTAGTACAACTGGCTTTGCATAACCAGTATCTACCACATCCCAGACATCTACACCTAAATCCATTACGTAGGTTCTCATTCTAAATTTCCAGAAGGCAAAGTTTGTTCCATTTAACAGAGAGGCCTTATTGGTTGAATTTCCTTCATGGCTTGACATGTTTAAACTCTAGGATCTACCCTTAGATAAAAGGGGCCGTCTCTGATACCAATTGTTGGACAACTGAGAGGGGGGAGGTGAATCATTTGTTATCGAGCTTAAACAATTATGCCCATTTTAAATTCATTACAGAACTCTCAATGATGATCACAATAATGTAGGGAAGTAAGCAATACAAACATTCATCATCATTCACACATATGAGATACACAGAGACAAATATTTCCCGAAGAAACCCATAAAGGGTAAAAACCTCTTCTTCTTTATATGATAAGTAATCTTTACATTCTGTACATTATCATACTTATGAGCACCAACTCATAATGAGGCTACAACCTCTGTTTTGTAAGCTGCTACTTGATGAGAGCACCAGCTCTCTGGATTCTCTATCACCCACTAGAAGGAAGCACCAACTCCCTGGTTTCTATAGCACCCACTATAAGGAAGCACCAACTCCCTAAGAGTTCTAGCACCAACTTCCTAAGAGTTCCAGCACCAACTGGATGGAAGCACCAACTTCCAGTTACACAGGCACTAACATGTATATCAGAGAACCAATGTTCTCCCTTGCACCACCCTACCACCCTGGTTTCTCTGACTGCAACCAGATGGAAGCTACAACTCCCTATGTTCAAGCACCCACTTGAACCTCTGAGGACAACAGTCCTCCCTAGCACCTCCCAACCACCTTGAAAATATCAATCTTTGATACTGAAACTTATTACAGTGATATAATGTTCATCAATGGCTTACCAATCTCATCACTTTTCTGCTACACTTCCCTGCTCTGTCTACCTCACTGTCTTCCTACACACATGCCTTGCATTTTTTTCTCTTCTTCCTTTTATGCTCTGTGCGCCATGTCCATTCAATGCACCATTCCTCTTCTGTGCATTTCAACTGCTGCACACTACCTCCTTCTACATGCCTGAATCACTCTCAACAACTACCCTAATATCTTCTTTTCTCTACATTCTCTTGGTCTCTATGCACCTTGTGCATGATATATGCGCAATGCTTCTACATGCTCTGCTTCAAGTTGTTCTGCAATTCTACTCTTGCTTCTATCTATACCTCATCTGTTACTCATCTCTGAGTTTTATCTCACACTGCGCATACTGTCGGTCTCACACTGGGCATACTGTAATTTTCCCTTTCTTACAGTTCAACTCATTTTTCATTCAGAACAACCAACCATGCACAGTCACTGAGTGTTTATTTTATACACTACCACCCCTTCAGTTACCCCTCAAATCCCTAGAACAACGCTTCAGCAACTAAAACGCCAACCGTCCAAGAACCATGATTTGGTTCTGCTAACTAAATCGTAACTGAACAATTAATCATGAAGAGCAACAGTAGCCCTTCGATCAGATTTCCAAGTATCCAACACCATTGGATTACAAGCACAGGGTCTCGCGTTGATTTCGTCATTTCGGCATTCCTGTGGTGAAGAGTCTTGACTATTCATGTTACAATCGTTGAAAAGGAGCTTAGCTTGGTTCTAGCTCCTCCCTCTCACATGACCATTGATGGTGACCACAACCTACACCAAAAGGTGTTTTTCACATTTTGGCATTTCAACATTTCGGCATTCCTGTGAAGAAGTGTCTCTTCACTCCAAGTCACAAACCCCAAAATGATCTGAAGGTATTTCGGCATTTCGATTTTGGGTGTTTTGGCATTTACGTGATGAAGTGTTTCGACACTCCAAGTCACGAACCCCGAAATGATCCGAAGGTATTTTGACATTTTGCATTTCGCGATTTCATCATTCTTGTCATGAGTGTCCTTGACACCTCCAACTCCCAGTATCCGAAACTCGGAAATGGAGTCAGATCAACAGTCCACAATCTCCCTTTGATCAACGACTCAGATTAAATCGTGGTTTCACATTTCATGATTTCGAGAGGTTAGAGCACCTCCTTCCTTTGACTTTCCAGTCAGCGAAATGTTGATCTGTGACCACGTGTCCTGCCCGAAGATGGACAGTCCTCCTACTTTCGAGATTTTGTAAGCCTGCTTCTCCTAGCACTTTAAAGAATTTCCAGGTTCTCCTGGATCCAACGATGGTCGGACCCTGCACTCAGATCTAACGCCCGAGATCTGTCCTCCATCTTTGCGCTCCTCCTGTTTGGATTCAAATCTGATGGTCATCGGGAATTCTGAATGGGATCCAACGATCACTATTGCTCTTCATTGTTATGCTTCTGATATTTCCATGCCATCATCATTGCTGATCTTCCTTGCCTGCCTATTTTCCATCGTTGTCTCCCAACTGTAAACCTGCCAACGTCGCTACTATTCTTTCCTGTAACCATACCTTCATCGTTGTTGTTCTTTCCATCAATAACTATAAGCATGCTATCGTTGCTTTTGTTCTCACCTGTAGACATGCCATCGTTGCTATTGTTCTTGCCTGTAGACATGCCATCGTTGTTGTTGTTCTTGTCGTCAATGACAAGCACGCTCTTCTTGTAAACAAACCAACATAAGATACATAAGACTAGCAACAAGTTGTTTATATAATGTGGAATTTATTACTCATCCCTAATCTTCCTTTCTTAATTTAGTGCCAAGAGAAATAGGAGTGCCAGCAAGCTTACACTTTTCCATCTTAAACTTTTTCAAAACTTCAGCAACATATTTTTGTTGACTAATAAATATACCGTGATCAGATTGTTCTATTTCAATGCCTAAGAAATAATTTATTAATCCAAGATATGTCATTTCAAACTCATTTTTTATGGTTGTTCTAAATTCATCTAACATCACATTTCCTGTGTATAGGATGAGTATATTACTTTGTTGATTCACCTTGATATACAAAGTAGGCTCATCTTTTCTCCTACTCAAACCATCTTTGAGTAAATAATCATCAATTCTATTTTACCAAGCTCGTAGAGCTTGCTTCGAACCATACGACGATTTCTTTAATTTGTACACTCGATGTTCTTGTGTTTTAACTTCAAATCTAGGTGTTTGATGTGTTGGTAATTGATGCAGTCTTGTCAATCATCTGACATGATGCAATCTATTTACAGTTTTATTTTATGTCGATTAGTATTCAGATATAGATTGTCTGACTAAATAATGCATGCAAAATGTATGAGTAGTTTTCTAAAATCAATTGTTGTAAGTGTTCAATCAGGAGAAGCTAACTGTTTGTTCTATGAGGCTATGTATTGTTATAAGGATCAAGGTTGATCACAGTGAACGCAACCTTTTTTGTGCAATTACAATTCTTTCTTCTTTCTATGATATTGTGATTTAATCATTTAGTATTTAGTATATTGTTATTCTATTTCATTGAATGATTATCTAGTCCATAGATAGGCCTGCATAGATCCTTCATTTGGTATCAGAGTTGGTTTTTTTTTTAGGGTAATCATGTCAAACTCTAATTCATTGCCCATTCCAGAATTTAATGGAAGTGATTATGATTATTGGTGCATCAAGATGATGACATTTTTTATAGGGAAAGATCTATGGGAGATTGTAGAAACAGGTTATGCAGAGCCACAAGATTGGACCACTCTTACTGCAAATGATAGAGTAGATAAGAAGGAATCTAGAAACAAGAATGCTCAAGATTTATTTCATATTCAAATTGCTCTTGATAAAAGTCTTCTTCCAAGAATTGCAAGTGCAAACAGAACAAAGGATGCCTAGAAGACTCTACAAGAAGCTTACTAAGGTATTGATCAAGTCAAAGTTGTTAAGCTACAAACATTGAAAAGAGAATTTGAGAATTTGAAGATGTAAGAAGCTGAAAATGTAAGTGATTATTGTGTGAGAGTAAAAGATGTAATCAATAAGATGGCTACTCTTAGAGAAATTGTGGACAAAGAGGTTTTGATTAAAAAGGTGTTGAGGTCTCTAACACCAAGGTGGAACCATGTTATCATAATCATTGAAGAAAGAAAGGATTTGCCTACTCTTCAGTTTGATCACCTAGTTGGATCTCTTATGTCTCATGAAGAAAGATTGATAGGTTCATTTGGAGAAAGTGGCGAGAAAGGTTTTTCTTCAAAATTGCAAATTACAAAGAATGAAGATGCCAACACTAGCAGCTAAAGAAACCAAAACCAAGGTAGAGGTCAAAATCAGAATTATCCAAGAGGAAGAGGTTCTTCAAGAGGAAGAGGCATAGGCAGATTTGATAAAAGAAATATCTAGTGTTATTATTGTAAAAGGTATGGTCACTTTGAAAGGGATTGTAAATTAAAATAAGGTAATAATAACAAAGGTGTTAATTATGCTCAAGAAGGTGATGAAGCCTCTCCAACCAATTTATTTTTATCTTGTGAAAAGGATGAAAATGGCACTAAAGATATTTGGTATTTAGATTCAGGGTGTTCTAACCACATGTCAGGAAATAAGAAGCTATTTTCTACAATGGATGAGAATTTCAAATCCAAGATAAAGTTGGGTGATGACAAAGCATTGGAGGTTTCTGCAAAACGAGCTATGGAAGTCCATACTAAAGAAGGTATGAAAAGTGTTAAATACATTTATTACACTCCACAATTAAAGCATAATTTATTGAGTGTTGGCCAATTGTGTGAGAAAAATTATAAGGTGGTGTTTGAAAATCAACAATGTACAATTTATGATAAGAATAGAAGCAATAGGGTGGTTATAGTTGTGCCTATGTCAAAGAATAGGATGTTCCCAATGATGTTTGGAGAACATAACAACCATCTTTCCAATATGGCATATGAAGAAAAAAGTTGGTTGTGGCATCTCGGGTATGGACATTTGAATTTTCATAGTCTGAAGCTTCTAACATAAAAATAATTAGTTTATGGTTTTCCTAAGGTTCAATAACAGAAGGATATTTGTGAAGGATGTGCTAAAGGATAACATGCAAGAGAGAAATTTTCAAAAGGAAATGCATGGAGGGCCCAATATCCACTTCAGTTAATTCACTCAGACATTTGTGGTCCTATGCAGACAAAGAGTCTGGGTAAGTCATCATATTTTGTTACTTTTATTGATGATTACTCACAAAAGTGTTGGGTTTATTTTTTGAAGACTGAGGATGAATCCTTTGATACATTTAAGAGGTTTAAAGCCCTTGTGGAAAATGAAAGAGGTTGCAAAATCAAGTGCTTAAGGAATGATCGTGGAGGAGAATTTTGTTCAAAAGTTTTTCAGAATTATTGTGATATGAATGGCATCAAAAGACAACTCACCACTGCTTACACACCTCAACAAAATGGAGTAGCAGAGAGGAAAAATCATACAATGGTGGAAATGGCAAGAAGTATGTTACAAACCAAGGGATTAAGCAATTATTTTTGGGGTGATGCAGTTGCTACATCTGTATATATTCTCAATAGATGTCCCACAAGTGCACTTGATATGATGACTCCATATGAAGCCTGGTATGAAAAAAAGCCTAATGTTAATCATTTCAGAGTCTTTGGTTGTATAGTCTATGTCCATGTAGTTGTTCAAAAGAGACAAAAATTAGATCCAAAAAGTGAGTCATGCATTTTTGTTGGATATAGTGAACAAAGTAAGGCTTACAGGTTGTATAATCCCCTCACTAATAGCATTGTTGTGTCAAGAGATGTAATTTTTTATGAAGGGGGAGTTTATGGTCATCAAAAATGCCATTATGATATGTCTAAATTTGTTTTGGATAAGGATATTATTGATGATATTGATAATGAGCAGCCCACTAATATTTCAGTTCCAAGTGTTACAAACCCACCAAGTATCCCCTCATCTAATTCTTCAGTTCCAAGTGCAAGCCCAACATCAAATTCAAGTTTTGCAAGGAAGGTAAGAATATTAAGTGACATTTATCAAAGGAGTAAAAGTCCAACATGAAGAAAATCCAATAGGTGAGATAGTAAATTTTGCTTTACTTTCCAAGGATGATTTTGAACCATCATGTTTTAAAGATGCATGTACTAATGAGATTTGGTTGCAAGCAATGAAAGAAGAGATAGATTCTATTCATGGGAATGATACTTGGGAGCTTACAGAACTTCCACATGACAAGAAAAATATTGGTACTAAATGGGTCTACAAGACTAAGTACCATAGTGATGGGAGTGTTGAAAGAAACAAGGCAAGATTAGTTGCTAAAGGCTTCACAAATATGTATGGAATTGATTATGAAGAAACATTTTCACCAGTATCAAGACAAGAGACTGTTAGAATGATGATTTCATTAACAACTCAGAAGAAATGGAGCATTCATCACATGGATGTGAAAAGTGTCTTTTTGAATGGGTACTTAGAAGAATAGGTGTTTGTGGAACAACCACAAGGTTTTGAAGTGCAAGGAAAAGGACATCAGGTATACAAGTTGAAGAAGGCTTTGTATGGCCTCAAGCAAGTACCAAGAACATGGTATGCTAGAATTGATGGATATTTTCACGAGAGTGGCTTCAATAGAAGTAAAAGTGAATCTACACTTTACTACAAACAAGAAGGTAATGATATTCTTATTGTAAGTCTATATGTTCATGACTTATTATATATGGGTAGTAGTTCTAATATGAAGGATGAATTCAAAATTGCTATGATGAATGAATTTGAGATAAAAGATTTGGGTCTCATGCAATATTTTTCGGGTATGGAGGGTTATCAAAATGAGGATGAATTTTTCATTTGTCAAACAAAGTATGCAAAATATATGTTGAAGAAATTTGATATGGTAGATAGTAAACCAATCTCCACTCCAACTGCTCATGGAATTGTGTTGTGTAGAGATCATGGTGTTGAAATAGTTGATGAGGCAACATATAGAAGTATTGTTGGAAGTTTGATGTTTCTAACCCACACAAGACCTGATATTGCTTATTCGGTTTCTCTTGTTTCAAGATACATGATAGAGCCATATGAAATACATATGAAGGAATCCAAGAGGATTTTGAGGTATGTGAGAGGAACTCTAAATTTTGGTATTCATTACTACACTTCTAAAAGGTTTAATCTTGTTGGATTTAGTGATTCTGATTGGGGAGGTAGTTTGGATGACCGGAAGTCTACATCTGGTAATTGTTTCTCTTTTGGTTCGGGGTTGATTACTTGGATCTCAAAGAAGAAAAGTATAGTTTCACTTTCATCCATAGAATCAGAGTATGTTGCAGTCACCTCAGCAGGTACAAAAGCATTATGGCTTAGAAAAGTTCTAGAAGAAATTGGAGAGAAACAAATTCATCCTACAATGATATTTTTTGATAACACTAGTGCCATCAAATTGGCCAAGAATCTAGTCCATCATAGCAGGACAAATTTTTTTGATTTAAAGTATCATTTCATTATATTTTTGGTGCAAAATAAGAAAGTAGAACTAATGTATATAAAGACCCAAGAACAACTTGCAGACATTTTCACTAAGGGAGTTGCTAAAGTCTAGTTTTTGAAACTTCAAGATCAGATTGTGAGCCCTCTCAGCATCAAGGGGGAGTATGTTGGTAATTGATGCAATCTTGTCAATCATTTGACATGATGCAATCTATTTACAGTTTTCTTTTATGTCGGTTAGTATTCAGATATAGATTGTCTGACTAAATAATGCATGCAAAATGCATGAGTAGTTTTCTAAAATCAATCGTTGTAAGCGTTCAATCAAGAGAAGATAACTATTTGTTCTATGAGGCTATGTATTGTTATAAAGATCAAGGTTAATCACAGTGAACGCAACCTTTTTTGTGCAATTACAATTCTTTCTTCTTTCTATGATATTGTGATTTAATCATTTAGTATTTAGTATTTAGTATATTGTTATGTTATTTCATTGAATGATTATCTAGTCCATAGATAAGCCTCCATAGATCCTTCATGATGGACATACACTTCTTCATTTAACACTCCATTTAAGAAGGTGGACTTGACATCCATTTGATAAATAGGCCACTTGGTTTGTGTTGCAATGGCCAAAACAAATCGAACAGTATCTATTCTTGCTACAGGTGTGAAAATTTCACCATAATCAATGCCAGGTTGTTGTGAAAAACCTTTGGCAACTAACCTTTCTTTGTGTTTCTCAATCTCACCTTTTTCATTTAATTTAGTTTTATAAACTCATTTGACACCTATGGCATTTTTATCTACACGTAGACCAACTAAATCCCATGTATTGTTTCTTTTAATAGGTTCTATTTCATTATTCATTGCATCTACCCATTCTTTTTGTTTTGCATCTTCATCAAAGCAAGTAGGTTGAGATGATAAAAATGCAAATTGTACTACATTATCATCTTGGTCATATATATCATGAAAACTTCTCATTCTTTGATTTTTATGATCAGAATCTGAATCACTATGAGATGAAGAATCATTACGAGATGAAGAACTACTTTCATTTGAACTTGCAATCTTGGAAGGTGTGTTATCAGTGCTTGATGTTCATCTAACTTTGTAGGTGTTTGATGTTCATCTAAATCAAGAGAAGGATTGTGAGAAGTATTGTTTTCCATTTCATCCCATGATTTATCATCCATAAATTTAACATCTCTACTTACTAGAAATTTCTTAGTAACAAGATTATATAATATGTATACTTTCGACTGTTCACTATAGCCAATAAAAATGTATTTCTCACTTCTATCATCAAGTTTCTTTCTTAGTTCTTCAAGAACATGAACAAAAGAAATGCAACCAAAAATTTTGAAATGAGAAACATTTACCTTTGATCCATTCCATTTTTCTTCATGTACTATAACTTGAAGTTGGTGATCTGTTTAGTATGTAAACTGAACATGCAACTACTTCAGCACACTAATCTTTGGACAATTTTCTTTTTGTAAGTAAACTCTTGACCATGTCCATGATGGCGTGATTCTTTCTTTCTACCACTCCATTTTGTTGTGGAGTATATCTCGTAGTCATTTTCTTTTTAACACCATGATGTTTAAAAAAATCAACAAACTCTCTGGAGTCATATTCGCCTCCCATCTCAAAAACTTGACAAATATGTCACTTTCTTTCTCTGCTTCGGCCTTGAATTCTTTGAATTGAGTGAAAGTATCATATTTGTGTTTGAAAAAGTAAACCCAAACTTTCCTGCTAAAATCATCAATAAATGTCAGAAAATAAAAACTTCCGCCAATCGACTGATTTTGCATAGGTCCATATAAGTTTGTGTGAACTAACTCTAAGCACTCTTTGACTCTATAAGAGTTTGATGGAAAACTATCTCGTTCGTGTTTTCCTACTATGCAACTTTCAAAAAAAGGAAATTGATTAATTGAATGAGGCAATCCTTTCACCACAGACTGTCTTTGTAACAAACGCATACTTTTGACTGGTAAATGACCATAATGATAATGCCATAACTCATTTTCATTTGCATTAGAAATATTACATGCATACATCTTCTCACTTCTCATTTCTAATGGAAACAATATGTTCTTTGTCATAGGGACTTTTGTAACAAGTCTTTTAGTTTGATTAAGAATTGTGCAAGTGTTGTTGCAGAAAGTAACATCATAGACATACACCATTAATTTCCCTACACTCAACAAACTGTGTTTGATATTTCATACATAGTAAACATCATAAATATTTTTCACTTCACCTTGCTTTGTTAAAACTCGCACAACACATTTTCTTGAAGACTCAATGATCATCACCCAAACTAATTGTTGTAATAACAAATGTATCAAGATTAAAAAGAAAATCATTGTGACCAGTCATATGATTGCTACATCCACTATCTATCAACCAATTTCTCCGTGACATTAGCTCTATTTTTATACTGCAATTTACGACATTTAGATATATGGTGACCAAACTTTTTACAATAACGACATTGAATTTCTGATTTGTTTGTCCATCTTTGGCTATGATCTTATGAAGACAATCTTGACTACTCTTAATTGACTTTTATTTGTCTAGGTTTATCTCTTGTTTGAGAATGTCCTCGACCATGTCCTCAACTACGTCCATAAAAACCTCTACCTCTGCCTTTGTCCATGGAAACCTTAGTCTGAAATGCATGTTCTAAAAAACCAAGATCCAAGTTCATCCTTGCTTCATGAGATAACAACTCTTCTAAAGAAAATTTAGTTAGATCTTTCGACTCAAGAAGAGAAATAACTACCATTTCAAATTTCTTAGGTAAACTTCTAAGAACTTTTTCAACAACTCTTTGGTCTCTGAGTTCTTTTTTGCCATTAATCCTAAGTTGATTCATAATACCCATAACTTTAGTCATAAATAGATCCACACTTTCTCATTCATTCATCTTGAGGGTTTCAAATTGAGTTCTAAGGGTTTGAAGTCTCACAATTTTCACTTTGTCATTACCCTTATAAGCCAACTTAAGAATATCCCATGCTTCTTTAGCAGTCTTGGCACCAATAATTTTAGGAAATATAGAATCATCTAATGAAACTAAGATATAAGATTTGGCTTTGCCTTCTTTTTGCTGGAGGACTTCTAATTTATTTCTTTGGACAGTGGTCAAAATTGCAACGCCATTTGCATTAGGTTCAACCATTTTTCAACACAATCCCAACATCCCTAACCTTGCAAAATGACTTTCACTTTCTCACTCCAAAAATCATAATTAAAATCCACTAAAATTGGTGATTGAATTGACCAATAACTAGACATTTTTTAATTCCAAAATATCATCCACAATTAAACATTAATATAACTCCAAAACCATGGTATATTTTTAAATCACTTTTCAAATTGCATGAAAACAAATTTTCAAGTAAATAAGTTGATAAAAAATATGAGTTTGAACAGCAAGATCGATGGGCAGCAAAATCAAACAGCACAAGGCTCTTTTCTAGCCAAAACCTCACGGCGCGCAGCACACGGCTTTCTCTAGCCAGCAGCCTTTGAAACCATGACCTCTTCTCCCAACAAACGCTCTGATACCATGAAAACAATAGAGAAAGAAGAATACATGGAAAATATTGGAGAATGAAGGCCACCACAGATCTATTATTGCATGTATTAAATAGTATACATGGGACAGTTTACGGTTTGTATGTAAATGTAGAAACTAACAAATGGTTACAAAAACTAACTACAAGTAAACATACCTAAAACTACAACTCTTAACAAAGATCAATAGGATTGAGAATTTGATGGACAAATCTCGTCATTTTCTGCGAGATCAATAAACAGGGTTTTCAAAAGTAGATGTGTGTTTGGTGCAGATCCGTGGAAGATTGGAACACCGCCTATCATTATAGGGGGTTCACCCTTCATCCAGAATTGATGGATAAAACAATCATTGTAGTTTTCCTTCACCCTCTGTTCCCCATCACATTACTCTACTGTTGCAGATTCGAATAGTGTCACTGAGCTTTGGGATATTGTGACTATTCTTACCACCTATCGTATAGTTTCTTCATAAACAGATTCGTTGCTCAACTTCAAACACTGAAGGCTCTCCTCCACCTGCAATACCCTCTCTCAATCCAATCGTACCTGCAATACCAATTCAGTGTTTGCAGACGTCAATGGTAAAAAGTACCTTTTATGTAGTGAACACTGCAGACAATCAGTACTCTTGTGCTCCAAATAAAACATGAACCTAAGAAGTACACAATGGCAATCATGAGTTTTCATTTCATCCAGATCACCCCGCCTACAGCCCACTAATTTCTTATTCTCAGCTGTGGATTGATTCTACTTCTGCTCACATCAACGAGGGCTTCTCTCAGGCTTTTCCACCTCCGAATCCGCAAGCGCAAGGGCATACTTAAAAGACTGTATTTTTCGGAGCTAACAAGAATTGGCAGACTTTCACTTTCAGATCCGCCTAATTTTCATCTCAATTGATCTTATAAGAACGCGGGTATGAGGCTTGAAGGGTTTTTCCTGTTTCTGTTAGCATGCGGCTAAACAAATGACCTCCAGCATGAAGAATTCGAATGGGGCTGAGATTGGTGGCAGACATCATGGTCACGTGTTCAATTCCGCTAAAGGATTCCCTGGTAAGTTCTTCATCTTCCCCGTTACTGAGGTAATGCTCAGTTCAGTTTTGTAGAAAAAAAAATAAGAAAGAAGGAAAACATGGTAAGCTCAGATTCTATTCCCCTGCAAACAGTATACATGTTTCGTACTTAGGGTTCCTGCATGAAAATAAACCCCCCAAAAAATGAGAGAGCATGAAAAAAAACCCAAAACAAAAATTATTAGAGGGACAGTGAAATGAAAACAAAGAATTCGTGAAGTATTGTCTTGTGTAAGGCACAGAGGCTGACGAGTAGTTGGTCAACAGTTAACAGAGACATCATGCAGTGTAGCCCCCGAGCGCGTGAAGGGAGTCGCCATTGGAAGGTGAAGTGAGGAATTCCAGTAATCCACGTGTTGTGTTGTTGGGATAAGGAGTCGTTGCAAATGCTTTAGATATCATTGAGAATATTAAACAGTGCAAACTAGGGAGTAATTTTCCCTTTTGAGTTATTTTTCAGGCAGTTCTTTTGGCGGTTGACTGATTGATTTCCACCTCTCTCGCGGGTCGATGTATTAGCTCCTGTGCCATGTGATTCGAGCGAGCCACATTGACATAGTTCTCATTTTGCCCAAAAGAGAGACTGCCTTGACCAGTTACTTGGGGGGTTGGGAAATTCTTCGAGCATACCTATTGTTCTTCTCCCGATCCATTGCTTCACTTGTCCCCTTTCTGTTTCTCTCCAGACCCCATCCTTTCACTCCGAAAAATCCCCTATAGGATCACCCGCGCGGGTAAACCAGCGCAGCGGCGCGCTCTAATTTTTAGGATATCAGTAGCGGTTCGTTTTTAAATTTCCGACGAATCAAAAGTTTTGATTGATTTTCCGTTTAAATTTCCGACGAATCAAAAGTTTTGATTGATTTTCCGAGTATCTGGGTTGATTTAAAATGGAGCAAAACCCCTAAAAATAAAGTTTTCAAATACATGAAATTTTGATCCATGCTAAACTCAAACTACCCCTGAAAATTTTGCCAAATTCAAATCTGTTTTTTACCTGAAAAACAGAATTCGAAAAAAAAAATTGCTCCCTAATTAACATACTCCTACAAACTAAGATATGTGGAGAAGTTTTAATTTTGATTGTGCATTCAACGTAATCATGTTACTTTTTATTGTACACACCTCTTCTTTTGTTTTCTCCAACAATAATTGTAAACTTAATTTGATTTATGCATATACACAATATTGGCCTATAAGAGATGACCTAATCTGTCACTGAATGGCACCACAAATTGTAATAATTCAATCTTGAATTTCTTAGCCACCCTTGTTGGCAATTGGGAGGAAGAGAAATTAAAAATCATTATAAAACTTATCAGAAAAACAAGCCAAGGAGGGATTGAATACCACAAATACGATTAGCAATTTTCACTTTAGAGTCTGTTCACAAATACGATTAGCGATTTTCACCTGAGACTCTGTTCACAGTGGAAGTGTTTAAATGTATATGTTGTTTTATTGACCTTTATATGCTTATTTTGACATTTGTCCTTATTATAATGCAAAGTTGCACTAGAAACTTATTTGGCAGGATTTAGTTACGATCACATTCGTATGATGTGTGATATATTTTGTTTTAATGGCGAAGGGCCTATTTGTATGAAAGGGCAAAAGGGTGTTACTTTATATAAGAGGTATCACCTATGGCTCATATATATATATATATATATATATAAAGGGGTTAGATAGGAGGTTTTGGTCATTAACCAAGTTTTTATAGGAGGAGACAAGAAGATATGACTTAATGCTATAATGAGAAATGGATCAAATTGGCTTAGGGGATATTTAATTAAGGGATATTGATAAAGTGTTTTGGGCATTAAAAAGAGATATATTGATAAAGGGATCATAAACTATTTATTGATTTATTAGTTGTCAAAAATATGTCAAACAAGGAAAGGTGTATACATACCACGAGACATATGATGCATAAAATATAGTGGTTTGCCAATCAAAACTAAGAAACGAGAATTGTTTTAGGAGATGACAAGGTAGATATGACAATTTATTTAGGAGATCACAAGGTAGATGTGGTTATGAGTATGTGCAAGTTAATGATGGTCTCTCATGACCCATTAGCGGCAATGCAAACATGGAAAAACAATAATCTCTTAACTTGGAGGGATTATTCAAGGTACTTTTACAATGAATTTGAATATGGTGTAAGAAGATGAAACTTAATAAAATGAATTAGATTTCCAAATATACAACTTTTATTTATGGAAATTGTGAATAACTATGTGAAATTTGAATTTTTTTTAAAAGTGGTATGTTATTTTTCTAACAAAATATAAGGTATATGTTTTTGTCTGTGCGGGTGTTGAGTACCTTAACGATGGAATTTCATTCCAAAAACTTGTATAATTGTAGAGAACCCGTTTTTCTAATGAGGTGTATTTTTTGGAAAATTATAATATTGATTTTGTATTTTTTTTTTAAATTATTGAAGTCAATATATCCTTAAAATTACAATGTATTTTGTTCATGCAAGCTAAGAGGACCTTAACATGATCAAAAGAATTTATTTATTTTTCATATCGTAGATATTAGTCTCCTCTAATGTTCTAGGATTTTAATATATGCGAAGACAAAAATAGATTAAAAATACTAAACAATATATATATATATATATATATATATATATATATATATATGGAATATGCATAGTCGACTCTATTTATGTTTGTAGTTTTGTCAATAACTGAATTGTGTAGTCTATAGAAAAACAATGTCAAAAACAGAGATATAGAGAGGTATTCACCAAAATGGAGGTTTTTATCAATTTGCAAAATAAACCACTAGGTTTGTCATCCTGAACCTAAATCTGAAGCAATCAATTCAGCATACACGTATTTTAAAGTTAATTCCACCCCAAAAAAATTGAATTCAAAAGAAATTGCACACATTCTTAATAGTGTGCACGCGCTCCTTACAGGGTGCATGCACTCTAGGAACATGCACGCATTCCTAATAGCGTGTGTGTTCTCTTATATCCTATTATTTTCCATCCCCCCTCTCTCTCTCCCCCACACTTTGAATCGCCATCCCTCTCTCCCCCTCTCTCCCCTCTCTC